>RJWT010028993.1:0-15046 GCA_004365215.1 Cuniculus paca | reverse complement strand
TATGGTTAAAATTTTAAGAACTAATAAACATAAGTTTCTCTCAAACTTTATATGAGCTCTTTTCTAATTAAAATGAAATTATTTAAAAATACATTTCACATATGATTATGCTTATCTGATTAGATCTGTTTTGTAATCCCTTTTATATTACCCTTCAAATGAGGGGATAATGGGCACTAAATTCTTTGGGGCATTTAGTTAAATTGTTAATTCTATTAGTTTTCATTTATTAGAATTCTAACATTCATTATGTTGAGCAAAAATATTGAGAGAAAAATATTTAATTCAAGTTGTCGTGCTTTTTATTCTAGCAGGTATGTGATCAGCTATGTCAGTTCCATACAAAAGGAAGTTTAGCACCACCTATCTTCAAAATAATGGTGTTGATGTCAATTTAGTATATTTTCCCCATTTCAGTTATAGGTGATTCTTTCGTTCCTTGAGAAAATCTGTCTGCAACCATCATTTTTATCATCTAAATGGATTCACCAATTAAAACTTTGCTTTACCCTTAAGAAACTTATAAGCCTATTACTTAGGATATCAAAGCTATGTTCTTTTATCTCTAAGTTCACCACATTTTCTAAAGGAAAACCTGTGGACCAACGACATGTTTTTCCAGCCTTAGTGAACGATAGCTGTATTGATTCAAGATTTCTTAGCAGAGGCAATGAAAAACTGAGACCACGGGGATTTTGATACATTGAAATGATCAACCTTGGATTCCAAAGTGTCTGAAGAAAAAGTACAGAAAGGTTTAGTGGGTGTAACTGAGTGAGAGATAGGAAATTGTTAAGAGAGTCAGTGCTTGAATTCGGATTTTAAGAGCTAGAGAAGCTTCAGCTGAGTGTGCTGCAGGAGTGGACATCTAAAGATGGGTGATGAAGTGGGTAGAGATGAGGAGTAGAAGGTGATGGGAGAGTACTGGATTTTCCTTTCTTTGCATAGGTAGGAAGCCATTTAGAAAGATGAATGGATTTGGGGTCTAGAGGACACCGAATGGAAGTTGGCTGTTGTGAGAATGATTTCTTGGGAGAAAGCCAGGCTGCAACTAAGGCAAAGGGGCAAAAGGTAATTTTTACAAATGGATTGTAACTATAAAGAAGCTTTTTTTGTGGAGTAGAGTTATAAAGAACATAGTGGTAAAAAAAGAACAAAGAGCAAAGTTGAGAGGGAGCAACATTGTGAGAAATTAAATTAGAGAGTAGAGGAGTCACAAAGAATTCATGTGGATAATACACAGGGAAAGGAGCTCCATGAATGACTGCTTACGAAGCACTGAAAGTCAGTTATTTTGCTTTTGGCTGAAAGTATTGGTAAAATCCTACTTGAAAGTGATGGTGGTAATAGAAATATTTACTATTCTACATAAATAATAATAGAGTTCATTTGGTTCTAGAGATAATTTAACAGCTCAATGATGATTGGATTCAAATTCTTTTTATTTATGTGAATAGAAATCCTTTTCACATTGTCTTTTTGTTCAGAATTGTCCCATTAGAATCATAAATATTGAGTAATAAGCACTGCATTTTCCTAAATACAGCACCCAATGGAGGGGGGCGGGGAGAGAAATGGTTGTTTTTTAAAGTATGACTGAAGTTCTCCCAGAATTCCATAACTGGCATCTCTTAAAATTTAAGTGACCCAAATCATATCTTTTGCTTATTATACTCATGACACGAGCAATTTAAAAAAGCCAGCATGATTAGCTGAGTACAATACATATTTACTTCCCAGGGAAGGGAGCGGTACAACCTGCCCTATAGTAAGAAAAGAGGTCTTCTTCAGAAACCAACAGTGTCTGTCACTGCCAAATCTAAGAAAAATTTGAAGCATATGGGTTTGCATCACAATTTCTTTTTTTGTCTGTTATCTGTGGCCTTGAGAAATTTATCTAAGTTTTTAATTTTTTTAAACTTCAATGTTCTCACCTACAGAATTGTGATTTACTTTACAAAAATACCTAATCCACAAACAGATTTTCTTTTTTTTTGTTTATATCTCTCCCTTCTCAGTCTTTCTTTCTTTCTTTCTTTCTTTCTTTCTTTCTTTCTTTCTTTCTTTCTTTCTTTTTCTTTCTTTCTTTCTTTCTTTCTTTCTTTCTTTCTTTCTTTCTTAGAAAGAAATATACCTTTAAAGACAAGGTATAAGTTATTATGGCTTTATTTTTACTTAATCTTTTTTTACTATTACACTGACATAGCTTTGTTGTCCTTATGTCTATCGATAAAAACAAAATAAATAAGAAATCATGGAAGTGAAAAATGAAGACTGAATGTGAATACCTATGAATCCAGAGACCTTAAATTTTAACATTTTTTCAAATAGTCTCAGAAGTCTGTTAGAAATAAATTCCCCCTTAATTGCATTCTGTATAAAAATAAAAGAAGTCTAGAAGCTTTCCAACACAGGGGTTTTATATTACTTGCAAATGTAGCTAATAACATAAAATAATGCAACAAGAGCTGAGGATAGAATCATAGAATTTTTGTTCTAAATGTAATTTAGGAGTCAACTTAATCTATTCTAAACCACTTATTTTCAGATGGAAGAACTTCTGATGTACTCAAAGTCATGAGAGAGTCAGAAGGTTAGAATTTCAAGTAATTGCTCAGATTTCCAATCCTAGGACTCCTTTTTAGCTATGCAATACCACTCTGAAGAACTCATGCTTTAAAAAAAAAATCAGTATTTATTGAGAAAAAATTGCATCCTTTTAAGTATTAAGACAATTCTCTTTAATCTCTATGTACTTACATATATATGATCTATGTCTATATATTAGCAGAAAATGCCCCTCTCCCAGCCATACACTTCAGTGTCTTAGTTGCCCGGGTAATAGTTCCTGTTCCAGTTTGGGTTGCTCTTGTCTCTTGGAAGCAGTTGGTCAGTGTGATGCACAGCTGGTCGGTATGGTGTGCATTGTATAAGCCAATCCCCAATTGACAAGCCATTCTACCTCTGTACTTCCTGCTTGCTTATAAGCCCTAAACCACCAGAGATCGGGGCCTGGTATTCTGCGAATAATCTCAATCAGTGCCTGTCGATGTAAATAAATCTGTCTCCAAATCCTGGGCGTCATTTTGGTGTTCCTGCTTACTATATATATATATATATCCCTCTTAATAGTATATACTATTAAGTATCTGTGGAACCACGAACAAGTTATTTTGTCTCTAATGCCTTAATTGACACCTTGCAGAAGTAAGGTATCAATAATCTTTACCCTCTAGAATTCTTGAGTGCTTTCAATGAGGTTATTGTCATTAAAAATACATCCTATCTCAGATACATGGTGGGACAAATTGGCTTTTTTAGATTGGTTTGAAACAGAAGCACTATTTTCTGTAATAACTTTGTGGGAAAACTCATGGAAAACATATTCTAAATTTCTAACAACTAAGGTTTAAACTTACTTTTGGATGAGATAACTGCTAATAATCAATTATAAAACAAACTTTACAACAGAGTAAAACAAATTATGACTTCAGCTATACCTGTCACTGGTGAAATAATTAAATTGTATCATTTGGAAATGATCAGTGGTATCACTGGCCTGGTTCTGATGATCCCCTCCCCAATCCAAGAAATGAGTTCTCACTGTATGTGTCTTCCATGTGCCTTTTTTGCTATTTTATTCTTTTTTAAACAAAGAGGTAAACAATATTTAGTAGACTTATAAAATTGTTTAATAAGTACTAAAGAATTTAAGTTCAGTGTTTCTAAGATTTTAGAGTATTATGATGCAGATTAGGCAGCCAAGAGAACTACAAGTCTTTCATTAGTCTATATTCCTTAATAAGGATAGTGTTTTGGAAAACTTCCCCTTCAATTGCGAAATTATTAAATACACAATTTCTCCTAGAGCAAGTATGTTTTCTGTATCAAATGTCCTTTTAAAGTACTTAGAAAATTTTAAGACTTTCTCACCTTCTCATATAAAAATGTTCTGTTTTTATCCTGTTTTAATCTCTTCCTCTAACTCTTAACTGTTCTTTTTCAGTTACTTCTCCTTTTCTTCTTTTCACTTACCAAGTTTTCAATGTGAATAGTGGAGAAATCCGGTGCCTCTTTCTTCCACAACTCTTTTTCTCAAACTCTTTGTGATCACTGCTGAAACTTGTCCTCTTCTCCTGGCTTCCTGACCCGATGCATGCAGAACCCCATGCTGTATGTCTTCATCCTGCGTTTCCTTGTCTTGTGTACACTCTTGAGATTTCTACTCTATCAGCCACTCTGCCTGGACATTTTTCCATCTTTTGATTTCTCTAATACAACATTTCTTGTCCTTTGTATTTTTGGCTCTTTCTCTGGTCGGCACCACTCCGTTACTTCTTAAACATGAACATAATGTCAGTTTAAGTCCAACCTTTCTTTTTTTTTTTTTTTAACATGCTCTTTTGATCTCATTTAGTCTCAGGATTTAAAACTTCATCCCAGAAAATAATTTCCACTATATATCTAATCCTGTTTTCTTTCAAATATTACATCAGTCTGCTATCAACTGAAACTACTCATTATCAATTCAAGCCCTGAGTCGGAGCTCAGGTTTCATGTCTTGTGTAAAGACTTCTTTGCCCACCCTGACGAGAAAGAGTCTTTGGCCCATTAACCATTTCTTCTAAACAAGTCCTTTTCAAAGAGTCATGTACTGGCCTGAGAACCTGTGTCATAATCACCTTAACCTTTTTTAAAAGGCATTTTCATGAAATAAAATACCTTAAAATTTTATCCTAGATGTGTTTATTTCTATTTACTTACTTAGACTAAAACTCTTTGAAGACCATTTTTTAAAAATCAATTTTATTGGTTTTGACAGGGGGCTATGTAAGTGTGTGAAGTTTTTAGAGATATGGAACTCAAACATGATCCTGTCTACAAATAGTCCTACTATTGTGGAACTGAGTAGTAGTTAACTAATTGCCTTTATTTTAAATGTTATGATAGAAATATGCATGAGCTCTACTAAGGAGAAAAACGAGAGATGACCACTACTATGAGGAGTGTTTAGGAAAGGTCACTCTGGTAGATCAGTCTGAAAGGGCTTTAAAATAGAGCAGTACATAAAATAAGTTCTTCTAGGTTACCATGTAGATCTCTTATAAAGTAGAGTGAGCATTCCAGAGAAAGGGAAGAACTCAGTTGGATGAGGAAAAATCAGAAGAAATTAATACTTGATATGTAATTTTCAGTATGATAGAATATCTAACATTTTGAGCTATTTTTAGGAAACCATAATGTACAGCTTGGCTGAAGTGTGTTTTATTGAGGTGATAAAAGTTAAAATTAAAAACAATGTAATTGTGGATAACATAAATTTAATTCATGTTGTTTCACTATTCCTGTCTAAAGAAATTATTCATGCATCTTCTTCTATAAACATCTGTTAAGATCAAACCCTTATTCATGATATTTGAATTTTATGTTAGAGAACAGATTGTATGAGTTTTGTTTTTGAAAATTCATAGATTATGAACTGTATCTAGGGGTTCCAATTCTATGTGATTCCAAGCTATTCATTTGACTTTTACCCTGAGACATAAAGAGATCTCAATAGTTGATTGATTGATTGATTTGGTGGTACTAGGATCAAAACCACAGGCTGGGACAGGTGAGGCAGGTGCTCTGGAAATGAGCTGCACCCCAGTCATCTACAACAGTTTCTGAGAAACCAATAAGACAGAATGATTAGAATCAGAACCGCTTAAAGATGAGACTAGACAACTATTAAAACTAGTCGGGATTTTAAAAATTAGTAATTCTGCTCACAAAACTTTCTTTTTTCTCATGTGTAATAAATTTAAAGCAAAAGCACCAAAAATAAGAAATATTTTCATTATTCATTACCTTAATATAGTCTAACATGAATTTCATTAAATAAGGAATACTTCAGGCTTGAGGAGACAGCTGAATTACAGGTTAAATAAATGAATTCTGTTTGCATGGTGTGTAAAAAAGCTGTAAAATAGTTATTTCACTTATTTTTAAATCATTGTGATTTCTTAGATGTTTTCATTGATGGAAAGGGAAATTATTGATCCTGAAGCAGTGGCTATATTAGATGTGATATTTCAGTAAAATTACATAGAGTTTTAAAAAATGACTTTCCTGATTGTTGGCTTACAAGATCTTGGCACTTCATTTATTCTCCCCTTAAGTTGCCCCCTGATTCCTTTGCTTGCTATAGCAACTATGTGATATGTGAGAATGCCACATTTTTCTATCTGAAAAGAATTACCTTAGTCTCCTAAACCAAAACCAATTTAGGTTTACGCAGCCTGTGGCATCTGCATGAAGAATCAGTGTGCTTCTTGCTGTATGGTTACCTCTAACAGAGTCAAGCTCTTGTTTCACATGGGTCCTGTGTATGTTATTTGAACTGAGCCTGATTGTATATTATGAAACTGCAGTAGCATCAAGGGGTTTGTACATTCAGACTCCGCATTGGTATAATTGATAATCCAAATAAAAATCCCATTACCATAGACTTTGTGGTTCCCCAGTGACAATACAGATAAAAGTCAAAAGTATGCTTTGTAACAGTCAGAAAATACATTTATACTTGAATTTTAAAGAAAGCACTTATCATAAGCCAATATTATTTCAGAGAGTGGAATGGGATGCAAACTTCCAGAAAAGCACCTGAGGTAGAATGTGACAGTCAAGAGAACTTTGAGGTCACAGATATAGGTTTGTGTCTTAGCTTATTATGATCCTATGACACTGCTTAGGTTTGTTTGAAGTTCATCTTTAAATGATATTAACAGTTCCTATAAATCAGGACTCTATGGGAAATATCTAATTATAGAACCTACTTCAGAGAGATTCCTATTAAGGGTGCTATTCTTCAGGCAAATAACAACACTGGTAAAGTTTGACACACTTGTAATATTTGTAATCCTTTGATTTGAGATTTAGGTGCAGTATTTTGGACATGAAATTTTTATCCAGTTGATTATATGACATTTTGATATTAGTGTTTCATCTTTTTGCTGTTTACATAGATGCCAGCAGCACCAGAAATGGGTAAGCCTGAGGAACTAGGGGAGAACAGATTTCTAATTATTTTAATCATGCATGAACAATGCAAGATGAAACTACATTAAGAATGAACCCTTAGAAACACAGTACATGAAAGTGTATGTTTCTCATACTGACACAACTGGCTTGATATTTTGTGTATGTGCCTCTCTCTCACTGAAAAAATAAGAGCTGTCAGGGTAGGTAGAGAAATGATTATGTGGTTTAAAAAAATGACATTCCCCTTGTCTGCATCCTGAATGGCAAGTGCATCATCAAAAGGGAAGAATAAGTTAAGTTGTACGGTCTGTGATGTTTCTTTCCAGTTGTGTCACTGCAATGGTTGAGCATGACTGTCTCTGTGAGGAAAGAAGCATAGCAATTTCACACACCACTGAATATACCTGTCAGAAAGCTTAGATGCACACTTAAAGACAACGAAGTTGGTAACTTGTGTGGTTCCAACACTCATGGTGTTTCAGGCTTAGCCTTGAGCTCACATGCACTAATTGTGTGTCATTTGGCAAGTTACATTCCTCCAAGGACACCTCTTCATTCATGAAATGATAGTGTGGTAATGTTTGTTCTGCCATGCTGAATTGTGAAGAGTAAATGGGATTACAGATGATTAAATACGAAGAAACTGTGAGGCATCTGCAACTGCCTGGTGGATCCTCTGGGAGTGTCTTGAAGGTGTTTCCAGAGGTAATAGGGGTGTGGAACTGCAAACTGGGAGGGGAGACCAAGCCTCGATGTGGGTGGCACTGTGCATTCAGGTGAAGGTCAAGATACAGCAAAGCAAAAGAAGGAGGAACACTTCCTCCTTAGGCAAAGGCTTCCTGTATGGAACTGCAATAGCAGAAAGATACTGCCAAGAATCAGCAAAGGAGATTATGTTAAATTAAATAGCTTCTGCACAGCAAAGGAAACCACAGTGGAGAGAGAACCTATGAAATGGGACAACCAGCTACTCTTCTGGCAGAAGACTAATGCCTAGAACATATAAAGAACTAAAACAAATTAGATCCCAAGAAACAGATGACCCAATCAAAAATGGGCAATGAAATGAATAGATATTTCTCAAAAGAAGAATCACCAGTGGATGAATGGTGTTTTGGTTACTTTTTCTTGTTGCTGAGACAAACACCTGGCACCCAAAATTAGAGAAGAAAAGATTTATTTAGCTTACAGTTCTGGAGATTTCAGTCCATAATCAGCAGGCTCCAAAGCAGAGTGGAATGGCACTGGGGCAACACTTCAAGGCAGCAGCCAGAGCAAAAGAGCCAAAAACGCAAGCCTCTTCTCCACCCTCAAATTGTACACAGGCCACCTCCTCCACCAAAACCTTCAGGGTGGGTGTAGCTCACAAAATATCCTTGCCTTTCTTTGCACAGGATGAGGATATTTACAAAGTAAGAACCCTGGCTCCCTGCTGAGTCTCTCAGTTAAACTTTTAAACTTCTCAAGTTGACACAATGTATTAACCATAAGAAATGGGCAAGAAAAATGTGAAATTTTTACACAATAGAGTACTGTCTCACCATGAAAAAGATAAACTTGAGGCATTTGTAGGTAAATGAATGCGTTTTAAGAGCATAATGTTAAATGAAATAAGTCAAATATGCAAGCTCATATATCACATGGTTTCTGTTATATGAGAAACAAAAAATATACATATATACAAATAAAGAGCAAAATAGAAGAAAGATGAATAGAAAGTAAGAAGAAGTTTAAATACTTCCTCAAATTACATATTCTATGGTTTCCAATATATTTTAATATATATGCTAACATTTCTTTTCTGCTACTAATTTATCTTTGCTGAAAAGAAAGTTTTAAATTATTATGTTTGCTTCTTTTTTAAAGAGTCTTTTAGGTTTATGTCTTGTTCACTGAGTAACCAATTTGTTAACAAAACAGCACATTAACTATTGTTACTTTCTTATTGTGCTGTTATGAAATTTTGTTTTATGTTTTCATAAAATAAAAAGACATGTTCATCATCTTTAGCCATTAGGGAAATACAAATCAAACAACTCAAAGATTCTACCTTACTCCAGTAAGAATGGCTATTATTAAGAACACATAAAATGACAAATGCCACAAGGATGTGAGGAAAAAGGAACCCTTTTACATTATTCGTGGAAATGTAAACTGGTACAACCACTGTAGAAACTGGTATGGAGATTTTTTCAATGAAATAAAAATAGAAATTACATCTGACCAATCTATGCTTCCCCTTTATAGTTGTACAATAGTTAATGACATTATAGTAATAGATGCATGCTCTTGTTTATAGAAGGGCAATTCACAATAGTTGAACTACGGAAACTGCTTAGATATACACGTATTATTCAGTCATGAAGAAGAATGGATTTGAGTCATTTGTAGAAAAATGGGAGGATTACATCTCACTTGGTTTCTCTTATATGAGAAACTCAAAATATAAAGAGTAAAATAAAGGAGAAATTGCAGAAAACAGGAAAGTAGACTTTCTGAAGATGGGGAAGGGAGATCAGGAAAGAGAGCAGGGATTGGAGAGAAAGGATGGAAAATGATCAGGAATATATATTTTTTTCCAAAACAAATCCAGTTGTAACCATGTATCCTGAACATGTACCAATAAAAAAGGAGAAGACCAATGGCACATTCTCTGTCTCCCTCCCCTGCCACTTCTCCTTCCTGTCACTTCCTCTACCACCTGATGTTTGCACCATGATGTTTGGCCTGGCCCAGATGTAATGGAACCAAGTGAGTATCAACCAAAACCTCTGAAATCATGGACTGAAATAAACCTCCTTTAAGTTATTTGTGTAAGGTACCTCGCCAAGTGACAGAGGGATAAGAGTAGGGGGTGGTGGAGAGTTTGCTGTTGACAACAGAGGTACAAAGGGAGAAGAGTGTTGAGAAATTTCCAGGATGCATTTAGGTTTAAATTTTCTTCACAACATTTAGAACCCAGTATTATTTTTGAGGATGGCGTGGGACTGACTGAGGTGGAGTGTATGAAGTAAGATGGACTTTGGGACTAAACAGACTTGTGTTGTGTCTCAGTCTAGCTATAAAATTTCTTTCATCTCTCATGCTGGCTCCTATAATCCAGGAGTACTGTTAAGAGAAAACAACTACGTCTAACCTATATTTTACTCTCTAGCCATTTAGTCTGTCTCACATTCATGAATAGAAAGGACTTGAAATATGTGGCTGCATGTACCTATAGTGAGTCTGAAGAGAAAAACAGGAAAGCCTAGCTTTGTAAGTATTTCTCACACATCACACCATTAGGCTGTCCATGCCTGGTGACACTCTTTCAGGATCTTGTCTGTATAGATATCTGCTATTCGAATTCATGGAACTCAGCCCTTTTCTAATTTTATTTTATGTTCACAGCATCTAACTATATCATATTCTGATACCTTGTAGGAGGTATCTATGATTGCCAGGAGCAAGATGGAAAATCCGAGGGCTGGAGAAATCCTTGTGAAATTCTAATGAGGTTCTCACTGAACTTTTCAAATTTTTAGTAACAAGAACTAATTTATTTAAAGTTGGGAGCTTTAATGAGTCTGAAATCACGGATGTAAATCAACATTTGCACCCTCAGTACTGACTTTAGAGTTGAGGATTTAGTATAGGAACTTGAGAAACTCCAACAAGCATATTCCCAGATGGTTTATCTTGGTTGAAGAGACACACATTCCCACAGAGTTGGTTCTTTTGATTAAAGAATTTCCTCAAATAATAAAAAAGTAAATATAGACCACAGCAAATATACTACATAATCTGGGAAATATATTCATTTTTCTCTACAAATACTCCCATTTATTTATGTTGTAGATGGCAGTTACATTTTCATCATGTTGACTGACAGAGAAAAAACACATACATTTAAGAGGTGCTGATCCTACTTTATCTAATTAAAGACAATCACAATTTTTTTTTGCATAGGTTTGGTACTTTACAGAAAAGGTTTCATAACATTATTTAATTTTAGTAGAGACCTATTTTTATGAAGTAAAAAATATATGTTTTCCTGCCCTGGAAGATAGTTTCTATGTTAATTACTAATTTCTACTTTTATATTATTGACAGTTATTAGCAAACCAGATTTCTATGTTCTCATCTTGGAGGGTATCAGCTAGTTTATTTCATATTTATGAAGATGATCTATTAATTCATTTTCTAATTCTAAGTGGAAGCCATAATCTCCTTCATGCTTTTTCTTCTGGCTGAAAATCATAATTAGTTATAACTCAGGAGTATTGCAGAGTGACAGTGATTTTGAGAACACATGCATCATTTCAATCTCATAAGCAATGGTATTGCTCAACTTTATTACATAAATTTAAAAGATTTAAACTTAAGCATTAAACAGAAATACATTCTGTACTTAACGATGATTAAATTACCTTAATGGTAAAGGGAATTGTATTTATGATCTAGAGGGAAATTGAATTTCATATTTTTGCTGTTTACTGCTGGCGTGGACATAAGGCACATTTTAAAAAAGACTAACATTATGACTACATATGGAAAGGCTTAAGAAATATTTGTTATATTAATGAAGAAAGGATTGATCAATTGATTGAATGAATATGAAATACCCTCCCGAGTTTTTTCAAAGTTCTAGGATCTTGGTATTATTTTTATTCAAAAATTGAAAAAACTACCTGGAATTTAGCTCAGCGGCATAAGTGCCTGCCTGACAAGTGCAAGGTCTTGAGTTCAATCCCCGGTACCAAAAAAGAAAAGAAAACAGATTTAAAAAACATTCCTTAACATTTATGAAGCTTAGGTATCTTGTTTGAGCAGAGGAAAATCATAAAGTATGTCATAAACAAACAACTGGATTACATTTAGATATTAGAATTTGTGAAAGGCAGTTTAATTCAAAAATTTATACTAAATGTAGCTGGGTATAGTGGTGCATATATACATTCCCAACACTCAGGAAGATGAGGCAGAGGTTTGAGAGTCAGAGGTCAGCTTGAATCATAGGAAGTTGCAGGTCAGCCTGGAGTGAAACCCAGTCTCAAAGAGAGAGAGACAGAGACAGAGACAGAGACAGAGACAGAGACAGAGCCAGAGACAGAGACAGACTGAGAGAGAGAGGGAGGGAGGGAGGGGAGGAAGAAAAACTGCACATTATGTTCATATTTTAATGCAAACCTGTACTTTTCCCTGATGCCTGAATCTAACTCTAGGTTGATTTCCTGGTAAGAAAGCACAGTAGGAGGTAGAAGAGACTTCTAGAGTCACACTGGGCTTGCACCTCTGCAGCATTACTGTGCAACCTTCAGCTAGTGGCTTCCATCCTGCTTAGAACTCTACATTTAGCCATGGTGGACTGACAGAGACTGGTGCATAGCAGCCCCGCAGGTAATAGCTATTAATGTGGTGGCCGTTGTAGTTACTATTAAGCAGTAAGTAGTTACTAATTTCTTTTAGGGTATATAACATCTAAGTGTCTATTTGATAGTTATGTATTCATTCGAATTCTTTTAATTCTAAAGTATAGGAAATTGCACATGCAAGAACTAGCTCAAATTAATTTGATACTTTAAAAAAGTCATTTCATAACAATTTTCAGTATCTTTTTTACTATGACACTATATTAGTATATTGTGGTCTGTAAGAGGACACATCTTAAATGCCCTGTGATATATATATATATATATATATATATAAAATTATTATAAAGTCATGTTATAATATTATATATAATTATTTATATTGTAATGTAACAGAGAAACTCCTAATTTGGACTCTTCCCTGTCACTGTTGAGAAGAGGTCAATGAGCAGTGTGTATCTTGGAGTAATACACTTTTTGTAGCCAGCATAAAATAATATTTTGGTGGAAAAATGAAAATAGATTAAGATTTTAGCTAAACTGCTTAGCTTTACATGTATAGTTAGTCTATTCAAACACATTAAAATGCTTATAAATTTAATGATGGATCCACCCTTAGCACCTTCTTGGATAATTCACGATTATCTCATTTTCTACACACATATGTATCATTACAGGTTGAAAGTCCTTAATCTGAAAATGCTAAATCCAAAACTCTCCAAAATCCAAAACTTCTTGAGTGCTAGCAGAATACCATAAATGGCACTGTCTGATTGTTAAATGTGTACAGATGTTTCTTTATACATAAAAGTATTGGCATGTTGCTAAAATTACCTTTAGGCTGTGTGCATGAGGTGTAGATGAAGTGTGAATGGACTTCATGTTTAGACTTAGGTTTATCTCCAAGATACCTCATTATATATGGGTACATATTTTAAAATTTTGAAAAATTCTGAAATATGTAACATTTCTGATTTCAAACATTTCAGATATGGAATATTTATAAGGAAGTATTTATATATAAGTATGTATCTAATATATATACTAGTATATATGTATATATTTATAATTTCCTGAATAAAGACAGCTGACAAGTAATCTTGTTTTTCAATACTATCATACTTATATTGAAGGATTTAGACCACTGTCTTGGTTACTTTTCTGTCATTGCTGAGACAAACACCTGACACCCAAAATTAGGGAAGAAAAGGTTTATTTAGCTTACAGTTTCTGAGGATTTCAGCCCATAATCAGCTGACTCCAAGGCAGGGTAGCATGGCACTGGGCAACACTTGAAGGCAGCAGCCAGAGCAAAAAGAGAGAAAAGGGTCAAACAAACCTCTTCTCCTCTCTTTATGTTGTACAGGGCCATCCCTGTTCAGGACTAGTCTAACTCTCACAAAATGTCCTTGACCTCCTTTGCACAGGATGAGGATATTTGCAAAGTAAGAACCCTGGCTCCCTGCTGAGTCTCTCAGTTAAACTTCCAAACTGCTCAAGTTGACACAATGTATCAACCATAACAACCACATTTTCCTGTTCAGTTATGGACTTCCCAACCTACCAACCTACCAATCCCTCTAAGTAAGGGAATCACTAGGTCTCCAGCTGCAGTGTGGTCTTGGCAGCCTAACAGTTTTTCCTTCAAGCAGTTTTTTCAAGCTTAGTTGGCTAACATTTTCACAGAATTCTTTGAGCTAACATGTATAAGTTCAGCAAGCTTCCAAACTTAGTGAATTTTTGATAGGGCGTATTATCGCAGTGTTATTTCAATATGTATCTGCTTTTACTTTCAGTAGTGCTGAATTACATACACTGCATTTGGGGCCAGTGATATAGCTCAGTGGCACGGCACCTGCCTGGCAAAGTGTGAGTTCCTGAGTTTGATTCCTGGCCCCCCCAATACTGTATTTATGTCCTAAGTATTCAAAATGATTTCATATTAAATAATAAAACTTGGAACAATTTAAAAATTTTTTTTCTTAAATATTTAGGATCTTCTTGGGATATTTCTTAAACTAAATGGATACAACTGGGGATTTTCAAATTTAGTGTTAAATTTAACGTATTTCTTATTAAGGAAGGGATTAGACTTTTGAATTTAAAACTGGCATTTGACTTATGTTACATTTTGGAGAGAGAATTCTGGCATTTAAAACATTAAATTCTGGCATTTAAAAATGAATGAAAACTGCTGTGGATTTTAAAAGAGTATCTATTGTGGTAACTGTAACTAACTATAAACAGTTTAAATGACTTGTTATCAATGATAGCTGAAATGTGGCAGGCAACATTTTGAAGGTAAGAAGTGAGTTACAGTCAACTTTCCGAATAGTAACGTCTCAGAGGAATCCTGTAGAATGCTGTCTGTAGAAGCATGTCAACCAAGTTAGCACACTGATGGAATTGAGCTCTAATCAGGCATGGATTTTTGTCACCAAAGGGATAAAATTATAACCCTTCATTTTAGTATAGTCAAAGAAGAAGCTGATGACAGTGGGAAACGTTGTTGCAGGAGATAGAAGGATGCTCAGGTGAGAGAGAACTGAGAGATGGCCAAGTCATGAGTGACCATAAGCAGAAGTCATGCTTGCATCAACAGACAGAGCTGGCAGCATGCATTTTGCAGTGGGAAGGTGAGTGAGCCATCAGAGAAATCAATTGCCAGTCAT
>RJWT010028992.1:0-15056 GCA_004365215.1 Cuniculus paca | reverse complement strand
GGGGGGGTAGTTTCTAACCTTACGGGCTGCGTCGCAGCTGCAGGACCGAGCAGATTATTTTATCCTGAGAATGCGGCACGCCTGGAACTGGATGGATGTCGCTATACTGTGGATGATGGCACAGTGGCACCCTGTCACCGCTCACCAAGGGCCTGGGAAGACATCCTTATCTCGTAAACCGTGGCACCGGAGTTGCGCAGTGATAATCCAAACCGGGCGTCCTTGCTTTTTTGGCCACCAGACTGGGCGGACATCTTTATCCTCTGACAGCTGCCACATTGCCATGACTGCGCACTGAGGACCGAGGCGGGGGAGTTTCTAACCTTCCGGGCTGCGTCACAGCTGCAGGACCCAGCAGATTTCATCCTGAGAATGCGACACGACTGGGAACTGGATGGACGTCGTTATATTGTGGATGGCGGCACAGTGGCCCTCTGCCACAGCGCACCAAAGGTCTCTAGAAGACATCCTTATCTTGCAAACCGTGGCACCGGAGCTGCGCACTGACAATCCAACGGGGCGTCCTTGTTTTTTTGGCCAGCACTCTGGGCGGATATCCTTCCCTCTGACAGCTGCCGCATTGCCGCGGCTGCGCACTGAGGACTGGGGCGGAGGAGAAGTGGGGAGGGGCTTTCTGATCCTGCAGACCGCACTGCATCCACTGCAGGACCTGGGCGGACGTTTTTACCCTGCAGACTGCGGCACGGCTGGGAGCTGGATGGAAATCTTACCCTGTGGATGGCTGCACAATGGCATCCTGCCGCTTGGCGCCAAGGATCTTGGAAGGCAACCTCATGTGAACGGGAGCTGTGCACCAATACTCCAGCTGGGTGTCTCTGCCGAAAGAGCCACCGCCCTGGGCGACATTCTTATCCTCTGATAGCCGCATTGCCGCAACTCGGTACTAAAGACTGGAATGGGTGTTGTAACCTTGCCGACTTTAGCACTGTTACAGTACCTGGATGGACGTTTTCTCCTTGCAGACTGCATCATATCCAGGAGCTAGACATCCCATGGGTGATGACACAGTGGCATCTTTCCACCGCGTGCCGAGGACCTTGGAAGACATCCTTACGTTGTGCACCATGGTACTGGAGCTGCGCACTGATATCCCAGCGAAGCGTCTTTACTCAGTGAACCACTGCCCTACGCAGAAGTCCTTATCTTCTGACTGCCGCATTGCCGCGACTGCGCACTAAAGACTGGGGGGAGGGGAGCCTCGGTAACCCCGCTGACTGCGGCGCTACTGCAGGAATCGGTCGGCATTTTTACCCTACACATGGCTGCACTATAGGGAGCTGGATGGACGTCTTTACCCTGCGAATGGCAGCACAAAAATCTGGGTAGACATCCTTATCTTGTGGATGGTGGAACTGGAGATACTCACCAGTAAGCCAGCAGGCGTCCCTATCCTGTGGGCTACTGCCCTATGCAGCCGTAGGAGGAGGAGCTTGGCAGATATCCTTACTCTCCGACAGTCGCAAAGCTGCAACTGCGCACTTTGAAGACCTGGGAAGGTTTTCTAACCCTGTAGACTGTGTCACAGCAGCATCTGCACAATCAGGACCTAGGAAGGCATTTTTATCCTGCAGACTGCGGCTTTGCTGGGAGCTGGATGAACATCCTTACCCTGTGGATGGTGGCATAGTAGAGCCGCGCACTTCAGCACCCACGAACTGAGCTCCTGGGTGGTTGTCGTTATTCTGGTGACAGTGGCGCAGCAATTCAATGATAGCCCAGCAGAGCCGCCTTACCTTGTTGACCGCCACTCTGCTGCAGCTAACACCAAGGACCTGGGTGGACATTCTTACGCTGAAGATGGTGATGCAGGTGGAGATGTGCATTGGTAATACAGTAGAACATCGTTAAGCTTGTGGACAGTGGCGGCAGACTTTGTGGACCTGCGTGGGCGTTTTTACTTTGCAAACTGCAGCACAGCTCGGAGCTAGGTGAATGTCCTTACCTCGCGGACACTGATGTATTGGGCCATCGTTACCCTTTAAAGAGCCGCCTTGAGGCAGTTGCACAAGGAGTATTTGGGTGGGCTGTCTATCTGCATAGTGATCATAGCTGCATCTACACACCAAAGATTTGGGTTTGCGGATGTATCCTAGAGACTGCGGCACTGCCGGGATCTCTGCAAACTTCCCAAAACATCCTTAATCTGGGGAACTCGGTATTACTGGATGTATATTGAGGACGGGGCAGATGTTCTTAATCTGGGTGTGGTGGCACAGTAGAGCTTCTTTTTTCCGCACATAGCTGCGTGATGGTTGTGGCTGTGCACAAGGTCTTGGGCAGTCTTTCTAATCTGCAGATGGTGGCACATTTGAGCTGTGTGTTGATAACCCAGTGAACATCCTTACCTTGGATATGGGCACCTTATTGCAGCCGCAGTTAGAGGATCTGGGCAAACATCTGAGGATGGTGGTATAGCAGGGCTGTGCACTGATAGCCCTGTGGCGCTTCTTACCCGGAGGGTTGCCTGATTTCCGTAGCAGTGCACTAAGACCCTGGGTGAGCTTTCTAACCTCGAACGGTGAGGCAAGGCTGCGAACTGGAGCAACATTCTTTGCAGAGGGTGGCGCTCTAGAGCCACACATTGCTGAGTCAATGGAGTATCCTTGCCCTTTTAACAGCTGCATTGTCACATCTCCACACTAAGGATCTGGGCTGATTCACCAATTGCAACTTTGTCGCAGCTACGTGCATGTGGGAAGACCTACAGCAGGTATTTTTACTTCGCAGTCTGTGGCACATCTAGGAGCTGGGTGATGTCTTTATCCTATAAAAGGTGGCACAGTGAGGCTGCACACTGATAACCCAATGGAACTTCTTATCCTGTGTTGCATTGTGTGGCTGACACTAGAGGCCTGAGTGGACTTTCTAACTTTGCAGCCTGTCTCATAGCAGTCCTGGCAACCCAGAACCAAGGCAGGCATTTTTCCCCTGAAGATGAGCCATGCACTGATGGCACAACTGTATGTCCTTACTCTGCAAACTGTTGTATTGGTGCTGTTGCTGACCGAGGACCTGGGTGGACATCCTGGTACTAAGACCTGTGGTGCTGAGAGGCTGTGTGCCAATAACCTAGATGAGCCTTATCTTACAGATGGCAGTGCTGCTATGATACATACCCAGGAGTTGGGTGAACACCTTTACTTCGGAGCAGTGGTAAAGTGGAGCCACATGCTGGATAACCTAGCCAGGTGTCCTTACCTGCAGATTGCTGCCATCACTTACTGAGGATCTGGGCAGAGGTCCTCACCCTGTGGTCTTTGGCAGGGAGATTATTTCCCACTGGGAACCTAGTTGGGTGCCCATACTCTGCTGACCATGGCATTGTTTGGGTTGTATACCAAGTACCCAGGTAGGTACTTTTACCCTGGGGACTGTGGCACAGTTAACACCTGGACAGGTATCTGTCCTTACCTTGCAGAAGGTGGCCCAGCAATGCAGTAGCACTGGTAATCCAGCCTGATGTGATTACCTTGTGGATATTACACTGAGGATCTGATCCTTAATTTGAGGACAGTGACCTAGTCAGGATCTACACTGATAAGCCAGCTGGGTGTCTTTCTGCTGCTCAGGGCTTCAACTGGAATCTCTAATGCCCTAGTGATACTCTCAGGACAATGAGACTTCGGAGCTGTGCTGATAACTTGGCTGGGTGAGCCTATGCTGCAGGAGGATGTGGCCGAGCACCGAGTATCTGGGGAAATGTCCCTTGTGGATGATGGCACAGTGGAGCTGCCAGATGGATACAGATACATTTGCGGCATGACTACAGTGATTTTGAGCAGTTTTGAGTACCTCATCTCTAGAGAAGTCCAGAGGCCCCTGTTGGTTTGGGCTGCCATCCCAACTTGGCTGCGTGGGTGGAGCTACAAGTGCTTCTCCTATTTTTTTTCTTCCAGTACTGAAGATCAAATCTAAGGCCTCTCACTGAACTACATTCTTACCCTCTCAACTCTTTTCAGATAGGGTCTTATTGAGTTGCTCCGGATGATGTTAGACTTTCTATCTTTCCTCCTCAGACTCCTGTGTGGGTGGAATTATAGGAGTGGCTACCCCTGGATTCCTTGATTTCTTAGTGGGGTGCTTGTCTGGTCTTACTCTGCCTTGTCTACATTTTAAAGTCATAACTTTTAGTACCAAATGAGGGGACTTCTGTGTTTATTGAACAACAGTGTCTTACACCCACTGCTTACTCTTCTGGGCATCACAAACTCGGTGTACTTAAAACTGGACTGATTGTCTCCTGAAAACCTGCTCTACCCACCGTGTTCTGTGACTCTGTGAACAGCAACTGTAGCTTTCTAACTGCTCAGGCCAGAGACCTTGGAGTCACTCTTAGCTTTTAAAACTTTATAGTGATTCCACTAGTAAATTCTGTTTTCTCTGTCTTTTAGATTTATCTACAATCCAGCCACTGCTCATTTATTTCACAGATTGGGTTGCCACTAGCACTCCCTTGGAATATGGCAATATTCTGTAGACTCCTTGAAATCTGTTCTTTTTCAGTACTTGGCCCCAATAATCCTGTTTATACTTATCTGTGGTGACTCCTGGTTACTCAGAGTAAAACCCAAAGTCCTTACAATGGTGTGAAAAGTTGTACCTGACTTATTCCTGACCACCTCTCTGCTTCCTACCTCTTCTTCTTTTTTACCTCAGGCACTCGGCCCCAACCCATATTAGCTGGAGGATGGGAACATGTTCCAAATTTATTGTTTCAGTAGGGGTCATTCTCTCTTCCTGAAGTATCTTTCTCCTAGATGTCCACAAGGCCAGCTCCCTACCTCTTGAGGGTCTTTATTGAGCTATGACCTTGCAGGTAAAGCAAGGCATATATCAGAGCCACTCTTCTTTCGAAATATCCCTTTGTCAGCTCCTCTACTTTGCTCTACTTTTTCTTGTTTCAGGGTACCTTGCATTCTTTTTCATATTATGTAATATTTATTATGTCTGTGGATTGCTATCTTTCTCCCCTTGCTAGAAAGTAAGTTTCTATGGATGGGGGTTTTATTTTGCTCTTGTATTATAAGTGCCTAGTACCTTGTGCCTTCAATAAATGGATTTTATAAGTGTTCCTTCTGCTAAGTGTAAGATTTTATTTTTTGGTGGTGGTTGTTCCTTGGTGACATATATGGGGCAAGAAGGCTTCTCTTGTCCGGATGCCTACAGCAGAACTGGGCCTCTTTTCTCTTGCTTCTCTCATTTCCTTTGTCTCTCTCATGGTGCGCTCTGTCTCCAGGATCCATTGCTTGACAAAGATGCAGTTGTTCAGTACAGAACTGTTTCATGATTGCAAACAGTCATCAAAGTTTTAGCTGGTCTCCCATGGAGTGTTGGAAGAAACTTGCTTTATTCTTTTCCCCAGCCTAGAGAAGGTCCTCTGTTAACTGAACATTTGTTAGGTGCATGTCACAAGACTCACCATGATTGGTTCATTCACTCACGTATGTTAGCTCTTAGGAATGACCAGTGTCATATTGAAAATCTGCTCAAGCCTTCAGCCAGATAGCTAAGGCATTTCAGATCTTCAACTCAGATCCTTAGATCTCAGGGTTTCCTTTTTGCTTATGTAGCATAGTGCGACATGTGGCTATAACAAGCACACGTTGGTTTGGAGTTTGAAAAGAAGAGAGGCTGTGTCGTTGTGTGACCCTTGGATGGGGCTTCCAGTAGTACAGTTCCAATCAGACTTGCTTCGTGAATATTTTACTTTAATAAATAGCTTGTAGATACGCATCTTTTGGTCTTATTTTCAAGTACTTGCTATAAGAAAACTTACCAGGAGTGACATACATATTCATATAATCTTGAGAAAACCAACAGGGTAGCTACTACTAATCCTGTTTTGTGCATGAGGCAACAGGGACCCAGCATATGAAGGAAGCTACCCAGCCATGCACTGAGTAGTAAGGGAGCTGAACTGGAGATGCAGAGCACAGGCTTTATAGTTTGCTGCCTAGCCACTCTGCCTGCCACTGTAAGGCTCAGTGCTAGAACAGAAAGGAATGCTTGTGGGAAAGACCTTTGCTCTTAAGGACACCTCTTCTCTTTCCACACACTTGTTGGGTTGCTGGTAGGTATCAGGTATGTTGACTTCTGGGAATGGTGAGTGGGGAGAGAGGCTGGCACAGTGCCTGATTGTGATCAAGTCAAGGCACCTCCCATTCTGATGCTCTGTTTGGACATGTTTGACCTCAGTGGCAGTGGGCAGGAGCCTTGAGGGGGACATTGGGTTTGAGAAATAGAGTGATACTGCATGGCCTCTGGAGCCAACCTAACCTATTCACCTCTCTGATACCACACATACTAGCTGTCTGACACATTGGTTGAAACCCAGGCTTGAGTGTCTCCTTTGGTGGGGCGGAAGGTAATCACCCCTGTAGTCCTGGTGGGGCTAACCAGACTGTGGGAGCAGCTTCTTACAAGCAGCCAGTCTGCAGTGAACCACCAGTCTCCCAGCTTAAGGAACTCTGTGGTTCTCAGTTCAGAGTGGTAGGTGTAGGTCAGTGAGCTGGTCCCCAGGATGAAGCTAGTCCAGGTAGAATATCAAGCAGAATGTGGTCTATGGTTAGAGTGAATGGCAGCATTGTCCCAGAGAGGACTTCCCCAGAGTTCAGTATCTCTGTGAATATGGCCCCCAGAGGGGATTTTAGAAGGAAAGCAAGAATACTAAGGATGACTAAGGACCAGGGAATTTAGACATAGTATCCCAGTTGGGATTCTGATTCTAGCCCTATGAGTCACTGGGATATGACTTTAGACAGGCATCCTTGTTTCCTGAGGGCTCAGCTTCCACTCCTGCCCAGTGAGAGGTCAAATTATACCTCCACATTCTGTTTGACATTAAAGGAGCAACTTAGTTCCTCCATTGACAACCTCTCCCTTGCAGTTGGACTTCAGGAGCATGTGCTTGTGTCTGCTGGGCATCATCTACTCATCCAAGGCTGGGCAGGGGCACAGGTGAAGGTTTAGCCTGCCAGGCAGCTAACAGTGACTTTCTATGTACAATCCGTGTCCAGAGAATGTATGAAACATGGAGTCTCTTCCAAGAAGTGTTGGAGAATTCTGGAACAAGAACCAGTCTGCAGGCAATCAGTCTGCAGTGAACCATTCCCAGGGGTTCACTGCAGACTGGCTGAGGGAATGGTCCTCATCAGGATTTGGAGCTCTCAGTGTGGCCAAGCATTTGAGAATTTGAGGTCTCTGTTTGTAGGCTGACTGAACTGGATTTTGTAGTAGTCATGAAGTAAATGTGTTAACTTCATTTAACAAAATGGAAAAACAAGGCGTAGAGAGTTTGGATTTTCAGAATTACTCCATAACTAATCAGTGGCAGAATCAAAACTCTTTTAAACTCTAAATGCTTGTCCTCCTCCCTCTGCATTGTCTGCTAGGTATCAGGTTTTCTTAACCACTTACCAGTCCAAGTATTTAAATACAGGATGACCAAAAATTGCATATTTTTGGTTAATTTTTGTAAGATAATGTAACAAAATACAAAATAAAAATTTTATCACATTTATTCAAATTTTCTTATATGGTATATCTTAAAACATTTAACACACAACACAATGTTACAATTTGGGTAGTAGTATCTAGTCTCTTTCTAAAGTCTTTTTGCATTATTGTCTTTCTTTGAATAACAAACACACTTTGCACTGTTGTGTTGGTCTTTCCCTTTTTTCTGTGGGTGGTATAATTTCAATAAAATATGTACCTACTGAAAGTAATGGTGAAAATGTCAATGATGGATGTGCTGGTTGGTGTTTTGGTATCCTCTATTTTTCAATTATTTGAAAATAATTGATCTACTAGCCGTAATCTAAATTTTAAATGATTTTTTAACCACCCCCTTGTTTTGAATAAATAAAAAATGAGTTCTCTATTGTTCAGTCCAGCAGACACATAAATATTTTATAATAATATTTTTCCTCACTCTTTGATTATAGGATAGATTGTTAGATGTTGGTCAACTCTGTCAACACTACTCATAGAATTATTATAATCATTGACCACTATTGAAATGTTTTAAGTTTTATTTCTTCTTTCAAGTTCTGTCATTTCTGTATTATGAATAGTTGACAATAAAATGTCTCTTTGTCTTTCCATTTTATAACACAGACTTTTCCTGTTATGCTAATGTTTTCCCTTTGTCAGTTTTTTCTTTTGCACATCTTTGGGTACTTTCTCTCTATTCGATCTCGATGTCCCAAACATGTCTCTTTTGTATTGTAAAAGAGTATCACTGAGTTCTGGGGAAATACAAAATTTTACCTAATGTACTTCTAAGAGTTTTCACAGATTGTAACACAAAATTATAGGTTACTTTTCACAAATAAAATAAAAGTGAATTAATGCAAGAAAATAAGCAGAACTTAGTAGATTTCACTAGAAACAAACATCCAGGGCAAATACAATATTCTAAATAAAATAGTAAACAAAAAGTACTCAATATAAAACAAATAAACATATCAGTGTATCTTGTGTAAAGAAAATTTGACTGGTTGAAATGGCATGTACCTGAGTGAAGCTTGGGATGGTATGTTAAACAAGCACACTGCCTCTATGAAGCTTGGGGGTAAACCGTTAATGGTTAACCCTGTATGTTCATTACAAAGTAAAGACACAGACATAAAAAGTGTAGGTGTATATTAAAAAGTGAGCACTGTTCCTGGTACCCAGAGGTGATCACATTTTGAGATATTTCCGCTTCCTCATCCCTCCTGGGCCAGAAGTAGATAATAGTAACCTTTGATCATTCAAGGGTTGGATACAGGAAAAGACGTGCTTGGGAATCAGATGGTCAGTCTATCTTAGATCATTATGTGTGAATTTTTGGGCAGGTCACTTAGGCTCTGGTCACACTTTTCTTATTTGTAAAATAAGAGCAAAGGTGCATACAGCACCCAGAACATTGAAGGATAGATGGGATAACATACTGTTTACCAGCAGAGTACTTACTCAGATAAGATGGCTCCCATTGGTGTTTGATAAAGAGGCTTTGTGTTGAATGCCTGGAAATTGGCCAAGTGGAATTGGCTGGATGGAGAAGGGAGGGTTTCTAGACTAAAGAGACTATGGAGGCTTGGGCCAGGGCTCGCAGGAGGTGGGTCTTCAGAGTGGGATGGGCAGCTGGCAGAAGGCCTTGAAGGGATGTAGGGGTTGACCCCCGTCCCCAGGCAGCGGGAATCACTGAAAGTTGTGAGGCAGTTGCGAGGCAGAGTGGTCCTGGATGGAAGAGTTTTCAGTTCTCTGTTATTTTTGTAACTTAATCGCAGCAGGTGGGACCACAGATCAGAACCCTTTGAAGCTGACTTCAGAGGCCCATGTGTCTCTGCTGGGCTCACTGACTTACTGTCTTTCATCTCAGCTCTTATCTAGATCACTGCAGTTAATTATTTCTCAAAATATTAACTCTCTCCATGACTTTATAATGAGATTTCCATCATTTCCCAGAGAAAGCCTCCTGATTTTTACAGGAAACACTCTTGGTAGCAGTATTTTAGTGCTTAACCAGTAGGGATAGCAGAGGGGCTACTATGTTAGTGATCTGAGAAGAGCCCTCCTCTGGGCAAGCTCACCTAAGAACTCCAGGAGGGGTACTTAGGGCTTTGAAAGCCCATTGTGTTAGTTAGCTTTCTGTTGATGTCATGAAGTACCTGAGAATGACAATTTAAAAGGAGAAAAGGTTTATTTTGGTTCACAGTTTCAGAGGTTTCAGTCCATGATCAGCTGGCTCCATTATGTTAGACCTGTGGCAAAGCAGAGACATCGTGGTGGAAGGGTGTTGTGGAGCAAAGCTGCTCACTCCATGAGGGCAAAGCAGAGAGAGTGAGAAAGAGCCAGAGAGGAAGGAGCCAGGGACCAGATATGTAGTAGATGTCAAGATTCTGCCCCCATGGTCTACTCCTTCAGCTAGGCCTACCTTCTGTCACCTCCCAGTAATGCCATCAAATTATGATCTTACCAGCGGACTATTCTACTGATGAAGTTAAAGCCCTCACATTCCCAGTCACCTTACACAAGTCCCATCTCTGAACACATGAGCTATTTTGGGTGGATCTTAGATCTAAACCATAATACCCCATCTATTCTTCTTCACAAACTTGCTCACTGTTTTCACATGTCAGGTCCAGTGCTAGGCCTTGAGGTGAGGAAGCCAGCCAGGCCATCATGGTGTAACCGAATATTGACAAGAAGACACATGCCTCAGGCAGATGCGGGGTGAGGGGCAGGAAGGAGAGCACCTGTGGCAGTGGGTGAGAGTCAGGCTGCCTGGGCTTAAGTCTGCTTCTGCTACCACTAGTCATGGGGCCTGGGAGCACCTCTGTGTTCTCTACCAAATCCCACTGTTTCCATTTCTATCAAGAAGAGACATGACCTTTAATCCAGTATTTTAAGTTTCTATGCCTTTCTCCTATGTATTTATGGTTCTTCTCTTTTTCTGTCTGTGCCCTGTCTTCTCTCACGTCTTATAGGCTAATTCTCATTTTCTCAGGACCTGACACTTTTTGCTCTTTGCAATGAGAATACTTGCCTCTCCAGGACAGTTGCAGTAATTGAGCTTCTAGAGCTAGACATGTCACTGAAAGCCAGAAATGGGTTCCATGTGTACCCCCTCACATCAGCCACTGCTGGGAGTAGCTGTATGGGAAGCCAGGCTGCAAGCATCTGAGTGAGCCTGAGCCCAGAGCTGGGGGACAGTATCAAGCACAGCTGTGTGCTCTCCTTCACCTGGACTGGTCTGATGCACCTTGTTCTGTGGGGGCTGGGTAAGGAGTTGATAGTTATTTTCAGGGTGAGTGGTGAAGTGTGCAAATGGCCTGGCACAAAGCTTGGCTTAGCCTGGGTGTCCTGTAAATATGGAATTATTTGGATTAGCTCCAATCCTCTGGTCTCTCAGGGAAATTGGAAATGAGTCACATGGTGACGCAGCTCATGGAGATAAGATCATGAGGATACTTTTTTTAAATGTGGCAGCTGTTTAATGTCAGGTGAAAAAAAATGAAATGTTGCCCTCAGATGTGGGTTCCCTTGAAGCAGAGGACGTGTGAAGAACCAAGTTCTCTGAGCAGGTGTAGCCCACAGCAGGAGGTCTTTTATAGCAGCTACTAATGAGAAAGGAGATATGTCTGGAGCAGGGGGGCATGTGTTCACATATGGACATGGTATCTTTGGGTGATTTCATGTTGCAAGGCATGTTCCTGGTGGTGGAAGATACCAAAAGCAAAAAGAGAGGAGGGGAGAACAAGCCTCTTTCCATCCTTTATAGTGTGTGCAGGCTACCCACCCTAGGACAGATGTAGCACTCACACCCCTAGTCCCAGCACTAGACAATGAACCAATTCCAGACTCTATATTCAGCTGCCTCTGAAAGCCTGTCCCTCATGACTGCATGAGGCTTTGGGGGGACATCCAGATACAAACCATAACAGCAGGCTTTGGCAGGATATCAGCAGGCAAGGGACCTGTGGAGAAACTTGTACTGCCGCAACGAGGACTCACTTACTAATATAAAGAACAACTACTGTTTCTCTCTCTGTTTTCAAATGTTGAACATTTCCAGTCATCAGGGAGATGTGACACAAAGCCACAACAAGATGGCAAATCACTCTAGTTAGAATGACTATCATAAGCCCCATATGGAGGTGGTACTTTTTAATACCAACCCTTGGGAGGCTGAGACAAGAGGATTGCTTGAGCCCACAAGTTCAAGGCTAACCTAGTTAGCCTTTCTCAAAAATAGACAGAGTACTTATAATAATGGATGCTGGCAGGGATGTCCAAAAAGAGGAATTCTCTTTTTCTTTGGCAGTACTGGGCACCTAACTCAGGACCTTGTGCATCCCAGGCAAGTACTCTACCACGGACCTACACTTTAGCCCAAACTTTTATACACTTGGTAGGAGGGTAAATTACTACAGACATTATAGAAAACAGTAGGAGGGTTCCTTAGATGACCAAAATTAGAACCATTCTGAGGTATGAGTGCAAAGGAAATGAGACCAGCATATGGAAGAGAAAGCTGAATGACTCTGCTTATTGCACCACTGTTCATAAGATCTAGGATGTGCAATCAACCTAAATGTTCTTTAGGAAACCAGTGGATGAAGACATTGCAGTATATATACACAGTGGAGTACTATACAGCCACATGAATGAACCTGGAGGACATTATGTTAAGTGAAAGAAATCAGGCACAGAAAGGAAAACTGTGTGATCTCACTGAAACATGGAATCTACAAAAAGTTGATTTCATAGAAGTGGAAAGTAGAATAGTGGTTATGCAGAAGTAAGAATTAGAATAGTGGTTGTAAGGAAATGGAGAGATTGCTCAATAGCTACAATGTTACAGTTAGAAAATAGTAAATTCTAGTGTTCCTTGGCACAACAGGGTAAATATAGCTAACAATAATGCATTGTATATCTCAAAATAGCTAAAAGGAAGGATTTCAAAATACCATAAAGAAATGGTCAAAGTTTAGATATGCTAATTACACTGATTCAATCATTACTCACTATATATATGAATCAGAACATCAGAATGCAGGTTGTGAACGTGTCAATCAAAACAAAATAGAAGAGAGAGAGAAAGGTATACAAAAGAAAGCATCACAAATCTTACTACACAGAGCAGTTGCTGTTGACATGAAGTAAGCCTTCAGACAGACCCAGACTCTGCTTTTCTGCATGAGTAGAAAGCTTGGTGGAAGGGAAATCATTTCTCCTAAAGCAACATCATATTCTACCCACCAAAAGCCCCAGTACTAAGGATTAAACCCAGGGCCTTCACACTGAGTTATGCCCCCAGTCATTTAACCTTTTCTTTTTAAACTTTGAGACAGAGTCATTATACATTGACCAAGGTAGGCTTGAATTTGTGTTCCTCCTGCCTCAGCCTCTCAGAGTACTGAGATTAGAAGCATATACCACCTGCCTGGCTATATATGCTATTTTAATAAAATTATTAAATTTTATCTTTAGTATAAGAGAAAAAAAAGAGAGTAAAAATTAATTAAGGAGTTGCTGAACTACTGTATGTTTATTCATGGCAAAACAAATTATTCCTTGTCAAGTCTCTTTGTTTTGTTTTTGGCTTTTTTGAGACAGGGTCTCACTATGTAGTACAGGCTGGCCTTGAACTCACTATGTTACCTAGGCTGGCCTTGAACTCCCAGCAGTCCTCCTGCCTCACCCTCTCAAGTGCTAGGATTACAGGCATATGCCACCACACCCAGTGTCAAATCTCTTTAATATAAGAAAAAGATTAGGAAAAACATGAAGACTTACAATAGTTATATTATTGATATATTTTACTTTTTTCAAATTATTAATGTCTTGTTAGTGATAATGAGAAAATTTATACTCTTACGCTTTTTACCATCTCTCCACCTCATCCCCAAATATTGCCATTTCTTTCTTGTTGAACTTTATGGTATTTATATTCTGCCCTCAAATCATAACTTCAAAAGACCTGTAGTCTTCCTTGAGTGCTTAAATGGAGAAAATGCTTGGCACTTGTCCTCGGCCAGAACTCTTCCATTTTGGAGTTCATTCTTCTTTATCTCTGGGTTGGTCGATCTTATGATTAGGAGTGTTTTTGTTTGGTTGCCTATTAGGTAATGTAGTTCCCTATTTCTTTCATGACCAGTCAGTCAACAAATAGTTATTACATAACTACTATGTGTCAGACAGGCTTTGAGGCAGTGAGCATGCAATAGTGACCAAGCGCAGAATCCTGCCTTCAAAGACGTGTAATCTGGTGGAGAGAAGGGAAGGCACAAATGAATGTAAACAAGTAAAATGATTGTTGTTCAGGGACGTGAAAAGGGAGTATAGCCCAGCAAGACTTGGGTCTGATTTAGTCAATGTGAATAAGCAGAAGTCTTTCAAGCAGAAATAATAGCTATGCTAAGGCCCAGCAATGACATTGAGCATGGTGTTTTTGAGGAGCTGGGGAGGCAGAAGCCCAGGGTAGTAAGTGGGCAGCCACAGGGAACCAGGGAATGGCATGAGTAGTCTTAGGGCTTTAGGGAGCTCATATAGGTGGAACAGCACAGGCAGAGGAGATGGGTTAGGTAGATGAAGTACATCTTGGGGGCAGCCAACATCTGTATGGTGCTAGCCAGCCATGGGCACAGGAGACAAAAAGAGCAGCAGTGAGTGGGCAGTGAAAGTAGACCAGCAGGAACCTGGAGTTGAGTGTGTCTCAGAAAAAGTTGCTGAGGATGGCAGGGAAGACCAGACTAGAAAAGTGTCTTTGGCTTTACATTTGGCAGGAGGGTGGCACCTGACTGGTGAGTAAACAGGGCCCTGGGGTGAGAAGAGGTGCGCACAGGAGCAGCCAGGCTTTAGGGGAGCTCTGCTGAAAAGGAGGCAAAGGAACAGGTATGGCTGTGGGAGGTGTGGGGTGAAGACAGGGCAGTATTCTTACAGTGTGCTATGTAGACCAGGGACCACAACAGAAGTGGGGAGAGACTGAAGGAGTGGGCCTGGGTACAGTGCCCAAGGGCGGAAGAGCCATATAGGCTCCCAAAACCTTAGAGATACTACTTCTCTTGCCTCTGAGAGAAGGTTTACATAGGTGACTGTGTGGGGTGAAGTAAAGTTGTTGGTACAGAAGTGTCCTCTTAGTGGACTTTCCTCTGTCCTTTCCACCCCCATCCTCTTCTCTTTTTCCTGTCTCTCTTAGCTCTCCTCTTCCTTCTCCTTCTCTTCTCCCACCAGTTCTCCTCCCTTCTTACGCTCTTGTGATCCTAGCACACATTGGGACCCGTGTCTTCCACCTCTCATTGACAGCTCAGCAGTGACTAGCTGGTGTTTCTATTTTAGCTACCCTTAGCTGTCAGGAGGATGAGAAGGTCTGACATGCCTTATGCTTTAGATAGGGAAAAGTCATAGTTGGAAAATGGAGAAGTCCTCTTAATGGCCTATAGGTAGGCCTGGAATGGCTTCATTTTTCTTGTCTTCTGCCAGCTTACCTTTACAGAAACTCCAAGTGATTCCAAGGGTTAGGGGAGCAGAGGGATCAAAAGACA
>RJWT010028991.1:0-15061 GCA_004365215.1 Cuniculus paca | reverse complement strand
TTATCAATGCAGGAACGCCTTCTTCTATCGCAGACCGAAAATGAGTGACAGAACACCTCACCAAAGTGCACTTTAAACGCAGCCCAGCCGACGGCAACACCTGCCATAAAACAAACAATGGCACCTGTTCCAAAGAGCCAAAGAATGTCACTTAGCAACATGAGCTACTGAAAGATGGTTTTTAAAGTGGTTTTTGATTTCAACGATATCTTCAAATTAATAGCAAAATTCTTTCATGTTTTTCCTTAACTTAAAAAAGGCAAATAGAAAATACAATTCTGCATTGTGTGCACAGTGGTGCAAACTTTAAACACAAGGCAAACCTTAGAACTTTACTGGTAAGGATAGCAATTAGGGTCGGCACAAGGACTCAGGGTCTCACCATCAAAGCCGTCCTCTTCTGACCCGAGTTCATCGTCGGAGCAGATGTTGAGGACATTAACCAGCATCTCAGTCACTACGGGAAGACAGAGAGAGAGAGCAGAGCCTCTGTCACAATCTTCACTGTCACCCTGGCCTTGCAGGTCAGCCAGGTTTGCAGCCATGCATCCTACCGTGCTGATGCATGGCCGCAGTGCCACTCCTGTAAAAGTCACAGTGCCACAGACAACCAACCGGCTCTGAGGGTCTAAGGACTTCTCGTCTACCAGGTAGTGTCTCATCCTTAGGAAAATTAGTACTGACATTTACTAGCTCTTGGTCAATGGGGAGTGGACAACCCGAATGGACAGATGTGAATAGCCTAGAAATCCTTGAGAGAGGAAGTGGTTATTGTTTAGTTTTTATTTATTTGTGCAAGGCTGTTGGATGACCTGGATTAGATTATAAACTTCTGTTCAGCAGGAAGCAAGTGAACGCCAGAATCTGATTTCAAATTTTTAATTTTCCAGATAACTCTGTAGAGTGGTAGTTATGTCATTTTGTGTTTAAATAAAAATCACGGATTGACGAACTAGTATATTGGAAGTCATTCTGAGGATATACATGGATCTTAAAAATGAATGTGTTGATAGAAATATCATTAACTTTGGTTTCCAAAAAGACTCTAAAATATGTTAGGTATATTTTAGTCAGAAATCTAGCTAAGCAAATGGATTCAAGTAGGCTTATCTAGTTTTATACACAGGTTGAGTTTTAACATGTGAAAGCTTTTTTGCTTGTCCATTTTTTTCTCTGAAAGTAATACTCAAAATAGAAAAATATTCTCTTGAAGATGTGTGATGAGGAGCAGTACTTCAGCTGGATCAACATTAATCCAGAGTTTCAGTTTAATTATCTAAATGGAATCATGTCTACTAATATATTATTTTATAACAGATGCTCAAATTTTGAGTAACTCATGGAAAACACCCAATGCAAGTACGTTCCGGGTGCCCAAGTTTGGCCAGGATCCCACTTGTGACTTCCTGAGGGACCAGAGGGTGGTTCCGCCATGTGCTGTGGCTGGGCCAGCACAGGAAGTGGCTGGGGACTTGGCTGGGGACAGTGGGGAGCTCCTGGGGGAGATCTCGGTATCTCGGCATCGCAGGGAAGGCTTTGCACAGACAGCTCAGCACTGGTCCTGTTTAACCACTCTCAAAGTTTTACTGGAAAAAAGCCCAGATATTATAGGGCTTCAGAGAACGTTCGCTTTTCTCTGGAACTCGGGACAGGAGAACAGCAGGGGAAACAAGGGAGGGAGGAAAGAACATGGGAGGAGGGCAGGAGAGGGGAGGAGGAACAAAGGCGTGAGAAGGAGGGAGAAAAGAAAAGCCTGATTTTCAAACACTGGCAGTGCTGGGGACTGAATCCAGCCAGGCCTTCACGCTGAGCTACCTCTGCAGGAGCCCCTTCCTTTTCTGAGCCAGAATCTTGATCTCAGCTCCACAGGCTGGGCTCACGCTTGAGATCATCCTTCCTAGGCCTCCCACAGCGCTGGCGGGACAGGCAAGCACCACCTCCTGCTGAGACAGCTTTTGAGGTGTTCGCCACCCCTAACAGAGTGATGCTCCTGTATTTTAATGAGGTACTTTTTGTTGCTTTTCGTATTGTTTTCAAAATACTGTAACAATTAGCCTTATGGGACGATTGCTATTCGCATCTGAAATATAAGGAAAATGTAATTTGACAGATAATTTGTAAAATAAAGTATGACTTTGGAATTATAGTACAAAGGAGCAAGGAAAAGAGGCAGACACTATGCTCAAGATCAGGTACTGTTATTTTTCAGTCTTCTTGTTCTCATGGGACTGAACACGTTCCCTGAACTTCGCTCCTGTCCCCGGGCCCTCTCCTGTGCCCACTGATCTCACACTCACAGCTCCTCTTCTGTGCCACACGTGAGCGTTGCTGATGAGACAGGAGCCGTGCCGGTCCAGGGTTTTACAGGCCCGGCTTGCCCTCCCGGCACACCGGCTGCCGAGGGCACCTCCTGATTTTACAACACACCTTTTTCCCCAACGAACGGCAGGGACCAGGTGAAGACGTCCATGAAGTTCGGGAGCCAGTACGGGTGGGGGGAGCAGTTGAACTGCCTGATGTTCATGACGTTGTTCTCGTACTTCAATACCGCAGCTAAACACCAAGTGGGGGAGACAGACAGAAGGCAGGTTAGACCCACGGCATGCAGACCCGCCACTACGCGTGGCTTTTGCAGATGTAGTAAATTCTACCATCTGACACTCAGGCTTCAAAACACCAAAGCCAACAGCTTAAGCAGTCCTGAATGCTTACACTATTTCTGTGTATGCTTCGCTAAGTGTGATATGTTAGTGGAAAATACATGAATAGTAAATTTGGCAAATATTTATATAAAGCAGTTAATCAAGTGTCTTTCAGGAATGGGGTGGAACTCTTTTTGCAGCCAGGAGGAGCTTCTAGTTTTATTTAATACCTGATAACACAAATAAAGATGTAGCTAAGTGAGACATAATTTAAGAATCTCCTCCAATATTTGAATTTCTTTAAAGAACAAAACAAAACAACACACCTTTTCTTCCAGTAGAATTCACAATAGCTGTACAAAATAGTTGAAGTTAGATTGCTTTCTTGACTTAATAAAATGCTTGGATTTCTTTCCACATAGAATAATATGCTAAGACTCTAGCCTTGACTTCTGAAAAAGAAGTTTTTACGGGGCTACTCATTCTGTGGATGGAAGATATTAAGTTGGATGACAATCGTAGTTTGAATTTAAACCTGTGTCACCATACCCTGGCCTTACTGCTTTCTGAACAGTTACAGAATGAGTAAAGTTCTGTTTCTAAGTGACAGACTTTTAAGTATGAAAAGGGATACTTCCTACTACCTTCCTGAGCCCTGGCAAGACTTTGCTTTATCATCCTACCTCGGCCTGACCGGCGTTAAGCTACTGATGCAGAGCTCCTCCGTGGCATCTGAAGAGCTGCTCCTGGTTATGTGGGGGGCTTGGTGCAGCATTGATTACAGATGATAGAACAAAGACAGCTAAAACTCTGTTTATTAAAAAGTGAGTGGGTATTTACTGAGCTGGAGCTTTTCCAACAACACAGAGCCTAGTGGAAGAAACCTTTAACATCACAGTGCTTTCCAGCTGTACTCACTGTCCACCCAGTTTCCTGGATGTATGAATGCCAGATCCTTCCTGCACCTTCAGCAGGCCCACACATGTCCCCTTCTCTGATGTGTCCCAGAGGACATGATAGCTCCTTCTTACAATTAGCCTCGTCTCAGACCTCCATCGTGTCTTTACTATTTAACCTTAATCATGGCTGTCTGTGTACAATCTGTGCCTAAGTGTCTTATGGACAAGTCCCTTCAACTCATTTTCCTTCTTTGTATCTCATGCTCAACCATAATTGGAGTGGATTCTCAGAAGGGACAGATGAATGTGGGTATTTCCCCTACGGACCTTTGCTCCAAGCAAGCTGCCCCTGACCTTTATGCCTTGTTTTATTTGCGCTTTCTACACTCCTTCCTTCATGCTGTTTGTCCACAATATGGCAATGCCTCTCTGATGCTAAGACAGTCCAGTCCCGAAGGCAGACCCGGTCCGTGCAGAGTATGGGAAACAGCTGTAGTGGTCGGTGACCTGCCTGCCACCTGCGTCCTACTGCAGTCTATACACACTGATGTTTCCAGAAGCTCACAGGTAAATGGACTTTGCTCTGATGCTATCCCTGGTGGGATGCCATGATCCAGGTGTCACAGACCAGGGACAGGATGTGCAGACAGTGCAGTCAACACAGATATGAAGGGATTACTCTTCCTGTGGATTACTGGGTCCTGCACAGATTTCTGGAAACCATACTATTTTACATTATTCCGCCAGTCATTTTATGCATCACTGGGCCCAGGGATACATTGCCATGGTGTTAGAAACACGGGAAATGAAGAACAGCCATGGCAAGTTATCATTCCAGTACTTCTGACTTTCAAGACAAGAGAGGCAAAGTATTTCTAGTGCCTGCCAAGTGCTACCCTGACCGCCAGCTCTGCAGGAAAGGTCTTTACCATTTTGAACACTGTATATTTACAGCAGGCATGGATCCTCCTATTTTCAAAACAATCTTTTAAGGCTCTAAGTTATCTTTTCAGAGTAATGTCTGCTCTATTTCCCCCCCACTTTTTCTTAACATTAGGTCAGCAGAGTAGCAGGGAGAAAAGAATGACAGCTGGCCTCATAGTTCATGTCTTCCCCACTGTCGATTTGGTGGAACTTACACAGAAAATATTCGAAAACAAGAAAAACGGCATTGGCATTGAAAATGTAGACTTCTTTTTCTCGTCATTAATCCATACATGGTTTAGCATAACTATTTTCATAACATTTACATTGTTTTAGGTATTTGTTATGGTTTAAATCTAAAACACCTCCCCAAATTCTCATGCGTGTGGAAGGTGACTGCACCATAGGGTGCCGTGCTCATCTGTGGAGCCAGCGTTGACGACTTCATGGTTGAATGTTGTTAGTGGGTGAGGCCTGGATGGAGGTGGTCGCTGGAGTTGTGACTGGGAAGGGTTCATTCTTGTCCCTGGCTCCTCCCCGTCTCTGCTTCCTGGCTGCCATGCACTGAGTAGAAGTTTTCTGCCAGGTCCTTCCACCATGTCCTTTCTGCCTTGGGGTCAGTCAATCATGGACTGAATCCACAGAAACTGTAAGCCAAAATAAACTTCTCCTCCTTTAAATTGTGGGTATTTGTGCAAGCAACAGGACAGTGACTAATATAGTGATAACAGAGAGCTAGGTAACTTAAAGTGCAAAGGAGGATACTGGGTTGTGGTATCCATGGAAAGTCTTGGAACCCATCCCTAGTGGAAACCAAGATATGAGTGTGTTATAATTAACAGCACCATGGAGGATGGGGAGAGGCTCTCTGTATCCCTTCATCCTCCAAACCAACAGAGCAGCTGCAGGGAAGAAATGAAGGCACTTACTTGCTCAAGATCATGCCATCAGTACTGGCAGGTCTTGCCCTGTTCTAACTTAGCTTTTCCCAACACCAAATCCACTCCCTCTGCAGTAGTTTCTGATGTCTTTCATAATTTATACAAACATGAACACTTGACTTAGCTGGTATACTCATTTAACCTGGACAGTGGCATTCATGAGGCTTTAGTTTTCCCTCAAATCCATGGGGTGCAAATTCACATAAGGCAGGACTTGTCCACAGATTAAGTGACAGCTCTGCTCCGTTGCTGGTGAGACAGGAGTATTTCTTTATTCAGCATTGGCTCAACACAATTTATTTGAGTACTACTATTAATAAGGAAATTGCTTTATTTTTATTAGTGATAGAAATAATTTTAACCAGAGCTGCATTTACTGAGCACCTGCTATATGCCAGGTATCATGTTTGGCTCGGCACAAATTACATCATCAGTCTTAAAACACTTCTCAGAAGTGGTTTTTAGGGTTTCTGTACTTTGAAAATAAGCAAGCAGAGGCTTCATTTGCCCAACTCCCACTTAGAAAGCTGCAAACCTCAATTTTAGTATGAATCTAGAGCCACTACTCTCTCTAATCTAACATACTCACTCGTCTAACAACAAGAAACACTCAATGTCTATCTTGTCTGGGATGCAGGGCTTTTTCTCCTCCCACATTTACTCTCTTAAAAAGAACACTCAGCGGGAAGGCCAAGAGCCCAGCCTGCTAGACGAATCCTGTCACTGATTACTCTTGAGACCAAGGTCATGTAAGTTAGCACTCAGTTTCTCACACAGTTACCTGGTTTACCTAGATGGTTTATATGATCCCTTCCCATCTGCACTATGTTAACAAACTTCCAGAAGATGTCATCATGAGTGCAGTGACTGATCAATATTCTCAGTATTTTTTTTCTCTAAATTTAAAAGAGTAACTTTAATTTAAACATGCAAGTATACCAATGTCTTCTTTCTCTTCAGCAACAGAACATATTCATGCAGAAGTATTTCTTGAATAACCTTATAATAAGTTACTCACAGACTTCGATATTTTTGTATAATAACTATGCATCACCAGAATGCAAGAAAAAAATAAATCCAATGCGTCCGGCTACGTGCAGTCACGACATTTGCGGTTAGCATTTCATCTTCCGCCTCCGCCTCCTCCTCCCCCGCTGCCGGCTGCCCCTGGTCCCTGGAACTGCAGAGCGCAACCAGAGCTCTGATCGCGCCTCCTCTCTGAGCTACTTGAAAGACATTAATCTCCAGAGCGACATAAATAATACAAATGGGTGTACTGCAGGAGTCACTTGAGACCACCTCCTGAGGCCTTGTCTGAGAAACAAAGGGAGGAGAGAACACAAGCTGACCACCAAAGTCTGCCTGTATTCTGCCAGCAATTCCCACGACCTCCTGTGACTTCATGCTTGTCTCGTAGGTCTGGAGAGAGACTGTGACATGTATAGGGCTGTTATTCACCACGGTCTGAAGACAGCACAGGAACGGACGTTTTTCTCCTGCAGCTGCAGGACTGAAGAATCCCAGAAGAAAATATGGTGCAATAGAGAGAAGACCAAAGCCATGAGGCCTGAGGATGAGATCTTTGGGGAGGCCAGAATTAATGCAAAGGTTCTGCAGTTACATGGCCCTCTGACACCTGCTGCACCTGCAGAGTCCCGGTCCTCTCAGGGCGCCTTCTGTGGAAGTCTAATCGGGAACCAAGGCCTGCTCTTGCTTGGTGAATTATGGTTTTTAGCAGCACATTCTTCCTTACACGCAGTGAAACCCAAGGAACAGAATTCATCTTATTTCACTGCTCTGCTGGCCCAGCCACATGCTATGTTGCTAGACCAGAGTCAGCTCTGTAAAACACAGGGGTTTCTCCTATCTAAAAATATGACGCTTTTATTAACTTCTCTTTCGTAAGAACTTGGTAACATTTGTCAACATCTTCTCCACAACTGTTACCACCCAGGGAAGTTGGTGACAAAGCAAAATCAGGCAGGAATAGAAAGATCAGACAGCTCCTAATTTAAGAGACATTATCCAAACAGTGCTGCTGAGAAGCATCCGCTAGTTCACCAAACCCCCTGCATCCCTAAAGCTGACTTCTAGCTCCCTCATTATCCCCACCCCATGTCCTGTTCTTGCTAGATGGATTTTGTTTAAAAATATTTTTTTTTTATTAAGGACTTCAGTGAAGGGTAACTTATCAATTTATGCTGGTTACTGTGTTTGGTAACCAAGAATTGTCCTCATAGCTCTTTACTCTCATAAGCTTAGGCATAAAGTATGTGTTTAAGTTGTTTTTTTCAACATGGATTTCAAGAATTCAATTTTTAGGTAATTCAACCATAATGCTATTCTTTAGTATGATAAATTTAGAATGAGAATTACTACATGATTAAGTTCTCAATACAGAATTCTTCCTGGGCAAATTCTCAGTAAATTCTCTGTAATGATTACATTTCAGACAACCTAAGATTTTTATTATTAATGCATACAAACAATTTATATCTTAGCTGAAACCTCAAGATGATTTTTTGAAAATAAAATTTACTGTGTACATCTAAGGTATGTTTCATGGTATGCAACACATGTACATATAGACAATAAAGTTTACTCCAATAAAATTTGCATGTTCACCTCACATAGCTACTGATCCCCTCTTGTTTTTGTGGCCAAAGCACCAAAATTCTGTTCATTTACATGTATTAAGGACACACATGTATGTCACTATCTAGAATTCCTTCCTGTCCACATGCACCCCTCACCCCATTCCTCTCTCATGAGGAGGGCACGCCCTCTTGACCTTCCTTTACCCTTTCTGGTGTATCCCTCATGCTGCTTCAGTGCACGCTACATAAAAGTTGGCTATTATCCTACATACATGAAGGAAAGAGACTGCACGAGACATTTCTGTGAAACAATCTGAGCCAATCTTATGGGCCTGTGCCCGTGTAATCACAAAAGCCTTATTTTAATATGGCATCAGCTGTTCATTATTTATACTGTTAGGCTAGGTTCCACATCTAGTACCTAGTTGATGCTCGACTGTGTGTGGCTTTTTTATTTTTATTTTTTTAGTTTTTTGGTACCGGGAATTGAACTTTGGACCTTGCCCTTGCCAGGCAGGCACTTATGCCACTGAGCTAAATCCCCCGGCCCACTCAACTGTGTTGATTGAAAAAGATAAAGGAAAGAGAACAGAAAAAGCAAGGACAAGAAGGAGACTGAAAACAAGGAAAGAAAAACAGGGAACAACAAAGAAGTTTTGAGAAACATAAAACGTTCACCAGGGTTCATAAACACAGCTAACCACGTATGAACAAAAGTCTTTGGAAACATGAAGAAATTTAGGGACAAAAGTGCTGTGTCAGCTCAGAGGCTGGACTCTTGAAAGTGTCAAAAAGTGTGCAAAATAGGTAGAAATGGAAGTCGCACTGGATTGTGTGAACGAGGCCCAATGTTTCTTCTCCTTTGAGTTTTACCTTTCAAACTTAAAAATAGGAATGACAATACCTATTGACCTCTTCTAGTTGAAGTGCAAAGATCAAATATGGTAATACACATGACTGTCATATCACATGTGACAATAAAAATGATTAACACACGATAACATGTGAGCAGATAAAATACTCAGCACTTTGGAGATGTACTCAGTTTCATATTACCCAACGTGGGGAAGTTGATCTAATTTGATTGTTTGCCATTTTATGATTCCACCTTCTGGGTCATATCTCCATGCTAGGATCCAGAGAACTAGGGGCCAAAAGATGACCCCTGGAATGAGCTCAAATCCAGTCAACCATTGTGAACCATTATTAGCATCACAGTTTCACACAGAGAATTTGGATGTCTTCATTAAATATTTCTTGTTAACAAGAAAGAACTACTGGTGAGTTCCTTCCCTGTGTCAGCTGATACACTGCTTTCTGTTCTAATCTATGCTATTATAATGCTAAATTAAGGATTGACTAAGCCTAGACTAACAACAGAGAGCTGGTGCTGCAGTTTTAAGACATGAAGAAGGTGTGGGCCCGGTGGCCACCATGCCTATAGTTTGCCGGGGTCACTGCAGTCCACTGACAGCTCCAGTCTGCCCCACATCCTGGAGCCATCTGCACGGAGCCAAAGGGGACCCTTTCACATTCTGGCTTGCACTAGGTCTCAAGCTCCATGCTGTGGCTCATGTTGGTTCTGCGTTATCGCCACAGTATCTTTGGCACTGAGCTGATGTTAACTCCCTACACCTGCTATCATCACTGTTACCTTGGAAATAAGTCATGGTAGATGATCTGACATCGTCTGCGTCTAGACTTTCTAGATAATGAATCATGTTTACATTGTGACTACTTTCCCCGATGAATGTTTCCTTCAGATGAGATTTCTAGAGTAGCGGGTTTCTGTCCCTTGTAAGAATGTAACCATTAGCAAGAATGGAACCCAGCGAGTTCAGATGGAAACGTATGGAGGTGTCAGCAGGGAGGTGGGGTATGGACCCCTCCTAGGTACCCCATGACCTTGAAATCTGAAACCCAGGTACTGTGTAGCAGACCTCTAGGACAAAGAGGTATTTCCCTATATTATTACTGTCTTGAAGATACACAACTATTTCACTTACTAAATGTACAACTGTGTAGTGGTGAGTTTTAAGAAATCAAGAAAGTTACTTGTTGGAGCAAAATTACATAATTAGATGCAGATAAGTTCAGTTGAAATACACAGTAAGAATAATTCTTATGCATTTGGTCTTTATGGGTTATTTCCTGTTTTGCCCTCTCTCCTGTTAATTAAGTGGAAGCTGGTCTACCACCAACCTGCTCACAGAGGGACCTGCAGGCTTGCTCACACAGAAAAATACAAGCAAGAGCAAGGGTGAGTGGGCCAGGGGTGTGCCCGATGGAGAGAAATGGGTTCTTTACTTCAGAGAAACATAAAAGGTACTTAAACTCCATTCTTTTAACGATGTAAATATCTGGACATGTAACACTCATGTAATTCCAACATGAGAACAAGCGACTCTTCATCCAAAGCTTTCCTCTTATGGAATATCTTTGGAATCACGCAGCGCAGCAGAGTCACAACTTGCACAGCGGATCTGCAGACCTTGTCCTGAGACCTCTCCCACAACTACCTGGGGCCCAGAAGCAGAGGCAGGAGAGACTGGGCTCCAGGGCAATTGGCTGAGGAGTCTCCAGCTCTGAGGAGAGCTGGGGCGAGGTTGCGAGCTCTATACCCTTGTTTTCCAACCATGAAGTCAAGATTGCAGGGTAACTCATGAGGTTGTTGGGAAATCAGATATACTTATAGGTAGAAAATCTTTGCAAACGTCTAGCACATGGTAAGTGCTTAAAAATGTTATTATTAAAGTAAACCCTATACAAAGCAAATAGCATAGGCATAGTAACCTAGCGAAGCTGAAGGGAAATACGCTTTCTAGATGTATTACCAACCTAAGATTTGAAAGGCAGTATATTGAGCTGTATTACTCAAGGTGACAGTGATACTGCTGTGGACGGTGAAGCTGATCCTACACAGTGAAGCAACAGGTGGGCAGGGACATCGCCAGACCTCTGCCCTCCACTCTCCTTCTCGGCTCTGAAATCCATGTCAAGTTCTCTTCAGCCTTAAATGTCTAAATAAATCTCTTTTCTACCGAGTCATATTGGTAATAAAGAGAGTTAGTGCAAAGAGTTCTGGTCATAGTTTCTGCCTTGCTCCTTCATAAATTCTTATATTCCGCCCTGTATCTCTCCTAGACTTAACAATCATTATGAAGACATTATCTTTCTGATGTTTATAATCCTGTCACACTCGCAGGGCTAAAAATGAGAATGAGGGGTGATGTGCTACTGTTTTGCTTTAGTTATAAAACAAAGCAAAGCAACAACAAAACAAGAACATGGCCCACAATTCATCACCAATACTACCAATAGAATATGCTTACATTTAATATACTACCAATACATATATGCTTACGTTTAAGACGTGCTCAAGACCACAAAGAGCTTTCGATTGAGAAAATGACAAGAAAAAAGCACAGGTTAGGAAAACCGCAGTGGGGAGCAAAGGCACTGGGTTATTTGCATACAGTTTGTAAATAAGAGGTTTACTTATGCCTCTGGTTACAAGGACACAGCAACGCTTTTAGCATGCTGTGTCAACGCAAAACATGACAACTCTGCTCAGGATGCCCTCTGACTACAGAATACGGGCTGTGCGGCACACAGTGCAATTCGGTGGGCAAGTGGGCTTGCACATGCCCAGAGCGAGAGGTGGAGATGACCTCGGGGGTGGCTGGCCAAGGCTTCTACTCTCCTTCCTGCCAACCCTAAGTAGATAAGGTTCTGATCACCTGGGGCCAGAACCCCAGGGGTTCAGGCATCAAGTGCACAACAGGATGGTGCGGTACGGAAAGGGCACCTCAGTTCTGCCACTGCTCGCTGCACAGGCTGGCTGTCCACTGAGGTCCTGCTGGAAGAGGGGGCCGCGGCCTGCTGGCTCCTGGGTGCTGCATCTGCTCCCAGTGCTGACATGACTGCCACCTTGGCTCCTCCTCTCAGTAAGCCAATCCTCTCTTATAGCGGTGCCTTCCTGCCAAGCTGCAGTTCTCTTTTTATTCATAAATGGTATTTCCCCAAAGCCCATGGCTAAAAAGACCACTTTTGATCAGCAATTCTGTCAAGTTCAAAAATCTGAAACATCATAATGGTTTTAAAAATCATAGACTTTTGCATCTCAGAATTTTACCAACGTTCTTCTTGTCCATGTGCTAAACCTAATTTCCATGAATCTTTTCCTTTATGTTTCAATATTGAACTAATTTTTTTTCTTCATTGTCAGTTTAATCTCTGGTCTTGACTGCTAAATTAGTTTGATCTCCATTGAGATTTTCCTCACAAATCCAAAATACATTTCATTTGATCAATGTCCATAATTTTATGATCTGTTGGCTTTTCTTGGTTTGGGTTACGAGCCTCTGGTTTATAATGCCTGCCTTCCCATCTCCACCCACCCACCACTTTCCCCATCCAGGAGCTCATGTGAACTCCAGGGATAGCTCCATCATGGACACCTTCCATCTACTTTAGATTCTGTTCAATCATGGCTGCGCCTCTAGAACGAAAAAGGATCTGATTCTTTTTATCAAGGTGTGTAACACATGCTTTTCCAGAGGCTCATTTTAGTATTTGGGTAAAACAAATTGTTTAAAGAGGTATTACATCTGCCACAGTATTTCTCAATCCTTGATGATTATATTCTTAAATGTCACTTGTGCAAGTAAACCTTCCCAGTTTCCATGTCCTAATTTCTACTCTCCTAGCATGCTATACTTGTCTATATAGCATTTTTCAAATATATTTAAATATTTATTGGAAAACTGCTTACTTAATAGCTATGTCTGTCTCTTGGAATTTATATTCCGAACACCTAGCATGGTGCTCAGTGTATGGTTTTTGATAAAAGTTGTTGAGTTTGTCAGTGTAAGGGGGCGAGTTATTTTTACAAGTTGCATCTTATGAAAAACATGAAGCTCTGGGTCATTACTGCATTCTTCTCCTCTTTAGTGCATCTGGGTAATTAAGAAGTACCTCTCCAGTAGGGTCACAGATTAGCAGGAAAAAGCCATCCAGACACTCAAAGCACTATGCAATATTCACCTCCAATTTGGAAAGGGTGTCAGCTCTGGGTTTAATAGTAGCTTCCAATGAGATAAAGATCCCTGGGTCAATACTGACAGGCTATCACTGGGCAATTCCTTTTTTGTTAATTCCCAAGGAAAGAGCCAGAATCCATGCTCGTAGTGACTTCCAGCCATGGACGAGGCACAGGGCTAGGCTTTAGCCTGGGCACTAAAAGCTTCATGTCTCAAGCTGTTTATACTCTGATTGCTGCTCATCTGAAATACACGGGAAAGCTAAGTAGGAAAAAGCGTGCACAGGAGAAAATGACTGGCACTGCACGATTCAAAGCAGGAGAGCAGGGCATGGAGGTCCGTGTAATGATCCGAGGGGAAACAGTATTTGGAGGGGAAGACGCACGGAGTGAAGGGGTGGAGGGGGTAAACGACACAGCAGTGCAGGTCCCTGAGCAGAACAGGAGGATAAGGGAAAGGGTTTCCCAGAGAGAGACAGAGGTGCAGAGGCTGGTCGGGATGGCTGGGGAAATGAATACATAGAAAGCCAAGGGGAGAATGTCCTGCACTGCGTGCGGCATCATAACACAAAATACTGAATTATGATAATGTCTTAATAGCACAGTGCATTTTGTTTCTAAGCAATTTCATGCATTATTCACAAAAGAACATCTTTTTCCTTGTTTACATAGATGTCACCACATATCCAATAAATTCAAATAGGCTTCAAAGGCAGAGCTGTGATTCCAACCTACATCTACGGCTCTGGTGTCTTGCAGTTGTCAGAAACACAGGCAGGGATGCGGGCAAAGAAGTCACCCTGGTGGTCCAGGCTGGGAAGGAGGAGAACCAACAGGATTCATGGGGCTACACCAGGGAGGGATGCTCCACCCTCCGAACCTTCCAGGCGCTGCCTGTAAACTGCATACAGGAAAAAACTCCCTTTGCATCCCCTGGACATTTGAATGTATGTCTGACGATGACGGTTACCTGCTTTTAAATGGCAGAGGAAAGCCCCTTTCCTCATTCTTTCATTCAGTCAGTATCACTGCTGTCACAGTCCACTGGAGCTATGCAAACCAAATCCAACTATAACGATTAGGGTACCATTCCTGGTGTTGCGTGGTCATGGATTCTAAGAATCAGACAGCTAACTCAGAGATACTTCACTGTTACTTTTCCATGGTCGCGTTTTGGAGTGCTTGCAACCCAATTTCATTGCGCTGCTTTTGAATATTCTAGTTAACAACGGTTTTATTCAAATGGAGTAGCCTGCACTTTGTGGGAGATAATTGACTCCCTCCCACATACTGTACACAGCATAATGGCTTCGAAGTGCTTCAGAAATTTTACACAAAAGTCTTTTGAAATTATGCTCAAACTGAAGAATACATCTTTCCTCTTCCTATCAGTTTATCTTTTTCTCTCAGGAGAATTTCTTTTATGAAAAGGTTCCCAAAATAAAACAATTCTCTCCCCTTCCCGAAAGCCTGCGCTCTCCCCCAAGGCTGAGACTCCAGTGAAGGACCACAGCATCTCAGCAGCAGAGATGCTGTGATGTCTGAGTCCCTTCCCTATCACCTGAGAGACACAAGCAGTGACACAAACTAGGCATGAAGGTGGCGTCGTGCCTAGCGAGGCTGCGTCACTCGGTGCCTCACAGAACAGGAACGAGCCAGTCCTTTCTTAGGGGAGACAATCTCTGCATTTCTATTCTGCATTTCTATTGTTTGGATTGTGTTCAGTTGTTAGAAGCCTGGTAGGGATAATGCATGCTCCTTAGCAACCGGTGTCTGGCAAGGAAATGTCTTTTTTGGGCATGCCTTTCCCTACGTTAAACAGAAAAATATTCAAATGCCACAGAGCATTACAAACCCTGAGCTCATATTTTACAAACTTAGGGTGAACTACAGGCTCCTACAGATGACCCAGCAAGCCTCGCACTCCTCAGAGGCCCTCTCCTGCCAAGACAGGGAGCCCTCTTCCAATCCAAAGAATAACCTCTCATTCAGTGTCAGCTGCTAGAGAAATCACAGC
>RJWT010028990.1:0-15037 GCA_004365215.1 Cuniculus paca | reverse complement strand
TTCAGGGAGAGACTGCAGATCTAGCACTGTTTCTTCTCTGAGTATGGCAGGAGTCACCTGTAAAACCACCTTGGCCCGTCGGTTTCCGTTTGGAAAGATCTTGACTGGACTTTGGTTCCTTAGTGGCTTTGGACTGTCCTGGCCATCAGGGGCGTCTCAGGGAGCCAGCCGAGCCCCGCTGTTGACTCTGGGAGGCTTCTCCTTGCTGCCCCTCAGCTCCTTTCCCTTGTGAGTTCCATGGCTCCTGCTCTCATCCCTGCCACCAACAGCCGGTGTCCCCTGTTCCTGGTCTGGCTGGGGTGGACCTGCTGCACTGACTTTTTCCAGAGAACTGGCTTTTGGGCTCCTTGGTATTTGTTCCCTATTGTCTGCTCATTTCACTTCCTGATTTGTTTTATCTGATTGTTTCTGCTCACTTTTGTTTCTTTCTGCCTCTGCTTTTGGCTTGTCTTTCTTTTTCTAGCTTTGTAAGGTTGGTTAGACTTTTGGCTACTGATCTGAGATTCTTCTTTGCTAGTAAGTGCATGTAAGAATATAAATTGCCTTCGGAGCCCTGCTTTAGCTATATCCCCCACAGTTTAATAAGTTGTATTTTCATTTCCCTTAAGTTCAAAATATTTTTATTTTTGGTACTGGAATCAAACTCGGGACCTTGCGCTTGCCAGGCAGGTGCTTATGCCACTGAGCTATATCCCTAGTCCAGTTCAAAATATTTTTCAAGTTCCACCAAGACTTCTTTTTGACTCCGAGATTTCAGCATGTTGTCTATTTTTCCAATGTTTGTGATTTTCCTGGTATCTAGGCTTCATTTCTAACTCAATCCCACTGTGGTCGGGAAGGCTTACACAGTGTGACTTCACTTGCTTTCCATTTGTTGAGCAGTGTTACTTGGCCCAGACGTGGCTTCCCTTGGCGGGTGCTGCTGAGTGGGCCGAGCGCTGCTGTGTCCGGAGGAGGAGGTGGCCTGGCCAGGCCCTCTGTGTCCTCGCCAGTTTTCTCGCTACCATCCTACACCAGCTGAGGGGTGCTGCATTCTCCAGCTAGTGTCTGTTTTTGCTTCACATATTTTGAGTCTAGCTTTGTATAGACACATTTATAACCATTGTGTCTTCGTGATGCCTTGACCCTTTGCTACCACAGAACCCTGCTGATCATCCACATTACTAGATTATTTTGTCTGCTATCAGTGAAGTCACTATTCTTCCCACAGGAGTTTACATCTTAATGGTGTACGTGAGTCTGTCCCATTGCTGCTACCCCACCCACAGGGTCGCATCTGAGCAAGTTTCTTACAGGCAGCATATGCTTGGTTTGCACAGGACCTATCTCGGCTGCCCACTCTCGCTGTATGGGTGGTTTGAAGCAGGTCCATGTGACGTAGCTCTGGTGTGCTGTGACTTAAGTCCTCGGTTTTATTATTTGTCTGCTGGCGTCCCCTTGGCTTTTCATCATTTAACTTGCCCTCACTGCCTTCTTTGGGGTCGTACTTTAGTGCTCTATCCTGCCTGTCGAGTTTTCACACGTCTCTGTGTTATTCTTTTAGCTGTTGCTCCGGGAATGCAGCACCCACACTTGCTTTTCACAGTCTGCTTCTAACAAACACATTAGCCCTTCCAGGTCACTCAACTGCCATTCAGGCCACTTCCGTACTCGTGTCATGACCTCTGCATGTGTGGACGCCATTGGACAAAATCACAGTGGCTTCCAAGCCTCGCAAAGAGCTTGGAGCAGGGAGGGGACAAGATGAGGGTGCTGTGCTCAACAGCAGTGGATACCCATGGTGCTTCTCCTTCAGCGCCGAGGTTGGGCTCCCTCTGGGTCTTCCCCTGTCTGCAGGACCTCGCAGACTGGGTGCTTGGGATCAGATCTGTCTGCAGCACAACCTCCGAAACGGCATCCGAAAGAGTAAAAGGGCCTATTCCATCTCCATCCCTGCAGGGCATATGCGTAGGATTTGGAATTCTGGGTTGATACTTATTTTCTACTTCTCGCTGGACTGTTGTTTGTGAGACAAGATCTACAGTCATTTGCCTCGAGTCCCTGCTCTAAGAAATGTGCTGTGTGTCCTGACTGCTGTCCAGCCCTCCCTTGGTCTTTGGTTTTCAAGACTCAATCACCACGTGCTTGGGCCTGAACGTCTGGTCTTGTCTGGGGTTTCAGAGCTTTTTGAATCTGGAGGTTTCACCCGATTGTGGGTTTCCAGTCAGATTTCGTCCAGCATCTTTCTGTACACAGCTCCCCCTCCCGCAGTGAGCGTGTGGCCTCTGGGCCCACCGTCCCACGGGTAGCCTCTGCCCTCTGTCTCCCAGCTCCCGCTGTCTTCTCTCTGCCATGCCCGCTCTGCTGTGGAGCCCTCTGGGACATGTTCCTATTCCGATATCTGCCTTATCTTTCATTTCTTTACTGAAACTCCCCATTTTTCACTTATTTTTATAAAAGCCTTGGTCAGATGTCCTGACAATCACCCTGCCTCCTTCCCGGCGAGTTTTCCTGGGCGCAGGTGCTGTTTGGTTCCTCTCAGGTCTACTGCACGTTGTAAGACTGCAGCGAGCCAGGCCTGTTCCCCTCCAAGGACAGCTGTTGCTCGTTGGCTTGGGCCCCCGGTCCCCCTGGGGTGGCTTCCTCATGGCTCCCTTCGCAAGGCTCCACCCTGCCATCTGCACCTGACCACGGGGTGCTGCCCACAGCAGCACAGCCCACCAGGTCAGCTGGGCTTAAATGCCGTGTGCAAGTGAGTCTGGAAAAACAAACCCAGACTCCGCTGAGCCAGCAGATGGCAGGGGCAGCGGGACAGGGTAAACTGAGGCCACCGTGCATCAGTACCATGGCGTCCACCCAAGGCCACTTGAGCTCCCTTCCCCAGCAGCAAATAATGAGGTCACCAAGTTACACGGTTAGCAGCCTTTTTCAGAGGTCGTTGACTTTTTAAAAAGCGGGTGTGGATGCTTCCTGCATGTGTCTGTTCAACACGGCGCTGTGGCAGCTCCAGCCAGCCCAGGCCGAGCAGCAAGGGGCCCCAGTGCCAGTGACACTTGCCGCAGGTGACGCCAGCCTGCCTGTCCCCCACTCTTCCCCCACTTTCTCACCTGTGCTCAGGGACCTGCAGGAAACACAGCCACACTTGCGGTTGTCTGCTCCTGGGCCTATCTGAGGTCCCAACCCAGGTTTGGGTTAAACCCTGCCGTGGCTGAGCTCCCCATGACACAGGAGCCGGGGTGCCGCTGTCGCTCACTGCAGGCCCTCCCTCCTTAGTGGTCCCCCTGAGCATCTTCAGCCCCACGAGGCCTCCAGGTGCTGTCACCCCCAAGTACCCTGGCTGCTGGGCAGGGCCAGCAGCATGTCTGAGACATGCCCAGCAGCCCTGTGGCCAGGCAGAGGCATCTGCAGCCCTGAAGGGCCATCAGGGCACCCGCTCTGCACACTGGGGTCCTGCCCATTACAGGCCGCATATTCAAACTTCACCACCCTGCCTGATGTCAGGAAGTGTCTGGGCTGCAGGGTGGCTAGAAGTGCCTGTGTGGCCGGGGCCAGTAGGGACCTGGGAGCTGGGTGCCCAGCTCTGAGCTGCATGTCCTCTGCAGGTGACCCCAGGGCTCGAGGAGAAGGAAGGGGAGCTGCTGGTCAGGGGACCCTCTGTGTTTCGAGAGTACTGGGATAAACCAGAAGAAACAGAGCACGCCTTTACCCCTGATGGCTGGTTCAGGACAGGTAGGACCCGTGTCCAGCAGAGTGGAGGGAGGCAGCGCCTGTGGGGCAAGCCCCAACCTGAGCTGGGGTGCAGAAGCTGCTGCCAAAGGCAGGGGCAGGTTTGGGGCTCCTGGGAAGCACCTGGGCCCCGCCAGAAGCACAGCCGCCCCCATCCCTCAGCCCCGAGCATGTCCACACCGGAGATGCCACCCCCATGTCCCCTCTCCTGGGGTCTCGCTGCCCTTGGGATCAGGACCCCACTCCTGGTGCAACTCCACACCCTGCTCAGAGACCCTCGCCCTCGCCCACCTCCCGCCACCCCTGCCATTGCTCCGATCCCTCCTGGCCTCCTCCGTTTCATGTGTTTGTTTTGGCATGGGTCAGTCAGTCGTACTGGTGCGGCCCTTCGGCAGCGGTCACCATGGTAGGGCCCTTGGGCGACCCTTCTGTAAGAGCCCTGGAGGAAACGCTCTGGGGCACATCTGTGCCAGAGCACATCGGATGGTGGGGTTCTGGGTAGTCATACTTTCTCTTTTTGCCTATCCGTATTTCTACAACTTTCGTGTGAGCTTTGCGCTGAGCTCCATTCCCAGCCCCTTTTTTACTTTGACACAGAGTCTCTCTAAGTCACTAAGCTGCCCAGGCTGGGCCTGAACCTGAAGTCCTCCTGCTTCAGCCTCCTGAGTGCTGGTCTGACAGCTGTGCGTTACCACATCTGGCTTTGTTCTATAATTTTGAAGGTGATGTTTTCCGAAGAAGATAGCCTTTTCTCCCATGTTGCCCTGGCCCCCGATGACAGAGGTGGCTGGTGGGGATCGGAGCCCGGCAGGAGCAGGAGCTAAGGGAGGGCTCATAGGTGCTTTCCTGGCAGGTCTTGGGGAGGGATGTGCAGGTGGCAGTGGCCTGGGGCCTGGTGTCCTTGGCCCCTCACTGTGTGGGCTGAAGGAGCAGAGTCAGGGAGGCCAGGTCATCAGTGGAGAGGGCAGTGCAAGGTGGACACCAGGCCTTTGCTGCCGAGGAGCTGGCCAAGTACCCCTGGCTGCCCTGGCAGCACTGCTGCCTCACGTCCTCCATGACCCTGAGCCCTTCGCCTGCCTTGACCCCCCTCTGCAGCTGTAGGCACAAGGACCCCGGTGCCGCGGCAGGAGCAAGTCCACAGAGAGGCAGAGGTAGCGGGAAGGCCTGGGGTGCTGGCTGGACAGGCGGCTCACAGAACCAATGTCCCTGGAGCCGGGACAGGGCCAGTGCCGCCCTGGATGCAACCCCAGGCTCAGGGGCTGTCTGGATGCCCGCTCTGTGGCAGGAGGTGGTCAGACGCTTGGTGGGTAAGCAGCCAGGTAGGCAGGAACCCAGCTGTCCAGCACTGTGTGTGTAGAAAGGCTGCCGCTTCTGGTGCCTGTTCTTTGTTTCACATCTGGATAAAAAGCCGCCAGCCCTTCAGAGCTGAGCTGTGGGCAGCCAGGGTGGGGCGGTGGCTGCTGTGAGCTGTTTCAGCTGACCAGGAGAAGCATACATTAATTATCGTAAGGAGATGTCCCCGGGAGGAAAGGTCTTGAAATTCAGCTTAATTCCATTGTAATGTGCTGGGAACAGGAAAGCAGGAAAGGAGTGTGCGTGATTGGCTCGGCTGCGGGCCTGGGAGCCCAGCCTTTGTCACAGGCCATTAGCGACACAGGCTGCATAATGAGACTGCAATCAGCTCGCAGCTGCTGTTCCTACCGCGAGCATGAGATTAAGGGAAATCAGGGTAAATTAAACTTAACCCTCTCTCTGCCACACCCCCTGCCTCAAGCCCTGGTGGGAGTGCCCTGCTCCTCCCCAGCTGGCCTCTGTGGACAGAAGAGGGAGAAGTGGCCACTGCAGCAGTGGTCCATTCACACTGCCCTGCTCCTCACAAGGCCTCCTCTAGCCGGTCTCCCCTCTAGTTGGCCTCCCTGGCAGGCAGGCAGCTCAACCCAGCACCCAGGACCAGGTGAGTGAGTGCCTCTCGGACCTTGGGCCCAGGCAGGCAGATGGCCTAGGAGCCTTGGGCTCAGGTGGGCAGGCGACCCAAGGACAGCAGCAGTGAACCTATGGCACACCTGTTACTGTGTTTTTCTTTTAAGACTAAAGATGTTAATGTAGAGTTGCTTTTTCTAAACCCCAGTATCAGGCTTAATTGCAGTGGTGGCACTCTGGATAAAGAAGTGGGCTTGGGTTGCAGTGCAGCACTCACTCTACCAGGTTTGCTGCTGCTGCCTTCGGGCCTCCACCAGGGCTGGCAGGCGACTCTCGGAGCCAGGTCCTGCAGCTTCCTTTGGTCCTCTGCCTGGCTCCGTGGGGGGTCATTCATCAGCATCCCTGTGGCGGGCCAGGCAGGGCCTAGGAAGTACGAGCCCCATCATGCACGGCCGCAGTGTGCCAGTACCAAAGACACCAGCAGGCGGGAGCCGGCAGTGCATGCTGGAACTGTCCCAGCCAGGGAAGACTGCAGCTATCTCGGGCCGTCACGGAAACATCTTCACCGCATGACCTGGCGGCCTTGTCAGCTATGGCCTGAACTTCACCCGTGCTGCTCCCACAAGCCCGGGGACACTTTGGGTCTGTGCAGCTCGGGATGGGTCACAGCCAGCACTCACTGCAGGTCTGAGCCTCGAGCCTGCGCCAGGGCGTGGACCCACCTCTACTCCAGCCCCGGCATGCCACGCACAGCCCTCCCCTGCAGGGGACGCCGCCCACCCGCATGGGTCTCCGTGAGGACCTAGTGCACCTGTCAGGCGCCAGCCCCGCTCTGTCCATCCTGTGCAGCATGCACTCTGCTGAGCCTTCCCACGAGTGTGCGAGGGCTCTGGGCTGCTCTGGCTGGGCACCCATGCTGTGCTCCCTCCATAGCCGTGCCGCGTGCTGGAGGCCCCCAGCTTGGATCAGTATCACGCCCAGGTCTTGGGGTTTCCTTCACGCCCGATGGGCTTCTGTCAGTTCTCAGGAGCCACCGACAGTGCTGACACACTTGTGACGGCCAGTGTGGGGCTCGGCCCGGACCCAGCCTCCTGCATGCCTCGCTGGGTGGTGCTGCCCTGTGCAGAGCTGGACACTGGTGCCCGGAGAAGCACGTAATTGGTCCCTGGCTTTCAGGTGGCCCTAAAGCCACAGGGCTCAGGCGGTGGCAAGGGCTTTCATGTTCATTTAGCTGAGGCCCCAGTAGCCCAGCAGGTGCCAGCTTGGCAGGAGCCTGCAGAGTTCTGTGCGTTCACCAGCCACGGCCCAGACCTGCAGCTCTGCCCTGGCCCCGGGTTGTCCGAGGCTCCCTCGTCTCCACCCCTGCCACGGTACTACTGTGGGGGCAGCCCTGCTGCCCTCCATGGACCCTGTCCCAGCCCAGCCCGGGCAGCAACGTCAGCACTGGAGACCAGGGACCAGCTGTGCCCTCGCTGTTCTCATCCCCCCGTCCTGCTGGTGGTGACACTGCCTGGCTTCGGGGGTACCTGAGCTCCACCGCCCTGGAGGCCTTGTTCCCACCTCCCAGAGACCCCTCTGCTGCCCATGCTCCAGAGCCTTTGGTGTAAAAGCAGCATGGGTCTGTGTCCCCGGCCAGGTGGGGACCCCTTGGCCTCTTGTGCTTCTGTCCCTGTGCCCTGCAGCTTTCCATCATCGCCCTGGTCTCCCTACCACTGATTTTGTCCCAGGAGAGCCAGGTGGTGTTAGCCACTGTCCCGGGCTGGTTCCAGGCGAGGCTGGTGTCCCCACAGAGCTACGATGGCCACAGCTCCTGTTCTGTCTAGTGTCTTCCTTGGCCCGCAGCCCTGTGGTGGGTCTGGAGCCCGCAGGTGGTGGCCTGGGTTGAGCCCCGTGGAGCCGCCTAGGTTCCCTGCCTCCCCAAGTCGTCAGTCCCTCCCTGGAAGCTGAGGGCCAGGAGGGCAGGAGGCTGGGCTGTGTGGCCTGCAGCCCTCAGCAGCTGGTCCTGGGTCCCTGCGCTTCCCGGGCCAGAGCTCCCAACCCAGGGCCAGGGCCCCCTCGGGAGCCAGCCCTGACCCCCTGGGCAGCACAGGGTCTTGGGGAGGCCATGGATAAGGGAGAACTGGAGTCTCAGTAACAGACTGGTCTTCACTTACGGTTTAGGGCAGAGATGTGACGCAGCCCTGCACCCGAAAGCCAGGCACACACCCAGCCAATTAAGATTCCATCTGTTGCCTGGGGTCCCAGAACAAACTCCCTGAGCCTGTGCCATGGGCCAGTCAGGCAAGCTGGGCCGAAGGGGCTCTGTGGCCAGGGTCACACAGCTTGATAAATATGTGGCCGTGAAGAGCAAGCTGTTTATCTTGTTGTGCATTTGCTTTGAGGTGACGACTGCCTCGGGGCCCCACGCTGGACAGCTTGCGCCCTGCCCGCACAGACGGTACCTGCCCCATGCTGACCTCTGTGGAGGCCTCGCCAAACCTCGACTTCAGTGTGGCCTTTAGTGGCAGGGCTGCACTGCGGGAGGATGAGCCACCACGCTGTCCCTTCCCTCTGGGGGGATCCTGGTGTCCCCTGCACTGGAGCCGGAGGGATGGGCATGAACAGGAAGCCTCTGGTCCAGGGGCCGAGGCGGCACTGCACCGAGATGGGAGGTCGTGGGCCTTGCGTGGCAGGGGCCATTAGGCCCCCGAGAGCTCCCTGCCGCAGACCTCGCAGCACCTGCGTACCCCACCCGTCCCCGCCCCCCAGCCCTGGCTCAGTGCCGTCCATCCTGGGCCCTTGAGCACTTTGGGGCTTGGTGTTTTCAGGGGGTGTTCGTTCATTCGTGTTTCAGTGCTAGCGGCTGAACCTGTGACCTTCACGCTGAGCTTCATCCTTAGCCCCACTTGTTTTTGTTTCTCTTTGTTTTGTTTTTAATTATGAGGCTTGTTCTCCACAGTCATGAAGGTGCCCAGACTGGGCTCAGACTTGAAACCCACCTGCCTCAGCCTCCAGAGTGCCAGCATGATAGGCCCACATCTCCATGCTGGGCTTTGAACCTGACCCTTCACTCGTTCCTCCCGGGGACACTGCTGACAGGGATGCTAAGCGGACAGACACTGGGTGTCTGCACCCCTGCTGCTCTCGGTGGCCCCTCACCTTGAGTAGGAAGTGTCCTCGTGGATTCTCAGCCCCCGTGACCCTTGAGCATAGCTGTGTAGATGGCGCTGCCCAGCTGCTCTAGGTCAAGAGTGCCCAGGGCCACACACTCTGCTCCCGGGCGCTCTCTGCCCATCCCCAGACCCCGGTCCTTTGGTGACGACAGCCCCTGGGTGCATCCCGCCTGAGGTCCCTGAACTCTGAGCGCCTGTGCTCCGAAGTGAGGGCCTGGCAGTGTGGGGAGAAGTCTCCCAAGGGTGGGTAAATCTGCGGTGTCCAGCACCGGCCAAGCTCTGTGCTCATGGCCCTTGGGGTGCACTGGCGACTCCTTGACCAGGTGCCAAGTGGGCAGGACTTTGCATATCTGGAGACTGCAGCAATTCAGGGCTTCACGGGGTCCCATGAAGAGGGGTGGGCAGTGAGGGTCCTGCAGGACTCAGCCAGTGGCCCAAGTTCAGGGCAGGACACACCAGGCCCCTGGTGGGTGCAGGGCGGCCTCCCTGGGCAGGGGAAGGAGAGGCCACAGGGTGTCTTGGTGCCCCTGAGAGGGGCCCCGAGGATGGGCTGCTGCTGTAACACAAGTCCCCAGAATGTGGGTCAGGCCACATCCCAGCAGCCCAACTGGCTACTTGCCCGCTCCCATTCGTCGCACCCACCCAAGCCCGACCTGTCTTGTCACCTGGACCAGTGCACGCCCCAGGTGCAGGTCTGGAGGCACAGGGGACACGGATGGCACCATCCCACGTCGGGCCTCAGGATGGACCGTGCAGTGGTTATGATTTATGCCAACAGTGGCCCATGAGGTGAGGGAGCATGGGACAGACGGGGAGGCCTCAGCACTGCTGTCAAGGCCAGTTGTGGTGTCCCTGCACCTGCATGTGGTTGTGACCATGGGGGAGCCCCAGCTGGGTGCCCCCGTGCCTGGAGCCACAAGGGAGCAGCAGGCGGCTGCGTGATGGCCCGAGCCCCGCGGCAGGTCTGCTGCTGACCAGGCAGCCCAGGCCGCTACTGAGCTCACTTTTCCAGGGGACACCGCTGTGTTTAAGGATGGCAGTTACTGGATCCGAGGTCGCACATCTGTGGACATCATCAAGACTGGTGGATACAAAGTCAGCGCGCTGGAGGTCGAGCGGCACCTGCTGGCCCACCCCAGCATCGCAGGTGAGTGCTGGCGACCTTCTGGACCCTGTGCCCTCCTGCCCGCCAGCAGGGGGCTCCCATGCGGCTGGCAGGTCTCAGCAGGACGGATGCCCACGTGTGCCAGTGTGTGGCCAGCAGAGGGCACTAAGCATCCCAAGCACCCCGGCCTGCTCTTCTGTCCGCAGATGTGGCTGTGATCGGCATTCCGGATGTGACATGGGGCCAACGGGTCACAGCCGTGGTGGCCCTGCGAGCAGGACACTCACTGTCCCATGGTGAACTCAAGCAGTGGGCCAGGTAGGCTGGGGACAGGCAGTCCTCCCAGGGTGGGACACCCAGGCTCGGGAAGGCGCATGGGAGGCGCCCTCCAGGAAGGCGGACCCACGTGTCCCTGGAATACAAGCAGAAAACAATCCATCTCGAATTCGCCCAGAGCAAAGCAGGGCTAGGCCTTGGCCCTTGGAACGAGCTCCCCTAATCCTGAGCAGGCCTGGACCGTGCCTCCTCCCCTTCCCACCTGCAGACCCCAAGGCCCCTGCAGCGCTGTGGACTCACCCTCTTCCCAGGCCTTGTCCCTGCTCTTGGTGCCCTGAGCGCTGCCCCCACCAGGGCCCATCCTGCCCACCCGGCCCCAGGTGGCTCTGCTTCCCTAGGGTTCGCTGACCCAGTGCCCCAGGGTCTCTTGAGCCTTATCGAATCCTGTGCAGGAAACCTGGGCCAGCGGGTGCCTGACTCACAGCAGACCGCAAAGGCCCGGGATGATTCGGGCTCCCCCTGCAGTGGTGGCCCTTCCCCCATGCTCTCCTTTCAATCTGTGGCACCCCAGCTGCCCTTCCTCCTCCTCCACCTCCTCCTCCTCCACCACCTCCTCCTCCTCCTCCACCTCCTCCATCTCCTTCCCCTCCATCTCCTCCTCCATCTCCTCTATCTCTTCCTCCTCTATTTCCTCCTCCTCCATCTCCCCTTCCTCTTCCTCCTCCTCCACCTCCTCCTCCTCCTCTTCCTCGGCCGAGATATTTTGGTCCTAGCCCCATAGATCCACACAACAGGAGTCCCTGGCTCATCAGGGCAGCACAGCTGGGCAATTACAGATTCCCTGGATCTGCAGAATCCCAGTTGGAGCACAGTAGTCACAAAGGCAGGAGTCAGTGGGTGGCTGATGCTTTGATTAAACAATTACTTTGTTAAGAAGAAAGAAGAGAAAGAGCAGGTGTGCGTGCGATGGCTGCCCTGGTGTCTTGTGACAGAGGTTCCTGTGGGCCTCTTCTTTTCAGGCCACCAATGCCAGACTGTGTCCCTGCAGGCTGTGGCAGCCCTGTGTATCTCTGGCCCAGGTCAGGCTCCTCCTGGCACTGGCAGGGCCCATGCCGGCCATCGTGGTGCATGATGTGGGTGTGGAGACCACAAAGCCGGAGTGTCCTCCAACCCTGGACACACGGGTCCAGTGGGCTGGCCCCAGGGGAGCTCCAGATCGCACCTTTGCACTGGGTGGCCACCCTACAGCCCACTCCTGGCCAGGCTGCACCCCCATTGGGCCCTGTGGCCCAGCTAAGCTGTCGGTGCCCTCTCTGCAGGCGCTTCCTGGCCCCCTATGCTGTGCCCTCAGAGCTCCTGCTGGTGGAGGAGATCCCACGGAACCAGATGGGCAAGATCAACAAGAAGGACCTCATCAGGCAGTTCTACCCTGAGTGACTGACCAGGGACCAGCACCTACTGTGGGCTGTGGCCCTGTGACCTCCAGATAGGACGAGGATCAGGCTGACCAGAGTCAGGACAGTGTGGGATGAAATCTCTGCACATTGCCTCCCTGGGCCCAAGCTGCCACCATGGCTCCCGTGTCCACTGAGGCCGGATACCTCCAGTGGCCGAGGCTGCCGGGCATGCTCCAGGGCAGGTCCTGAGGGCCCTGAGGTGTTAAGGTGGGTCCAGGAACCCTGGCCTTGCTGTCTGCTACATGCACACCTCCGAGCTGCGTGACTGAGTGCCCTGGGGGGCGGTAGCCATGCCACCTGTCCCCCTGCACACCAAAGGTTCCCTACGATTCTGGGGCACGCCCAGTCCGGGCACAGCCATCACCCCTCGTGAGACTCTGTGCCTAACACGTGCACTGCGGGAAGCTCAGTGTCCTCCGGGCTGTCCCCAGATATCTCTGTTGCTGCTCTTAATGGACCCTGGGCCCCACCACCTGCAGCGCAGGACCTGCTGGGCCCCCATCACCTCTCCCCACACCCACTCTCTCCGTCTCCTGGCTCCCGACTCTGCCCTCCACAGCCCACGAGGGAGCCACGCAGAGCTTCAGCAAGCTGTGGCGGTGTCAGCCTGTGTGCTGGGCCACACCCACTCAAGTGAGAGGGCCCCAGCCACATCTGTGGCATCCTCCCAGGACGGTGGGTAGGTCTCGCTGGAGACTCAGACACAGGCGGTAGTTACAGGCCACCGTGGCCTTGTGCCGCCCCTGCAGCCGGCCCGGGGGTCCACGCTTCCTCAGGACCTCTCCACCAGGGAGGGGCAGGAGGCACAGGGCAGGCCGGGGCTGAGGCAGCTATGGAAGTCCCTTCTGCTGGGAGATGTTTCAACACCACACTGCCAGATTAAGTGCGCTGGTTTCACCCTTTGAACTCTTCTTTGCTTCGATCCCTAAAAAGGTTTCCATGCAGCTCTGATTACGGGGACCTCAGTGCAGCCTGGAAGAGGGTGAGGCAGAGGGAGGGCAAGGACCACAGTGAGCGAGGGTGGCCGATGCTTGCTTCTGACCCTGCCAGGAGGTAAGGGGACATGGTCACGTCCCACTCCATGCCCTTCAGCAGAGGCTGGGAAGGCCCCTCACCGTCTGCCTCCTGGCACTGCAGGGGGCACCAGGCATGGTGGCGTGGGCGTGTGGAGTTTCCAGCCCTTGGAGCTCACCTGATGGGCCCCTGCCCCATACCTCCTGGGGTTTCTTTCACTACTGGAGCCCCTGAGCACAGTCCGCAGATGGGGCAGTGACTGATGTCCTGCCACAGCCTGGGAGGGGGCATGGCGAGGCCCCGAGCCTTCTGCCTGTGGCCAGGCAGACACCAGAGGAAAATCTGAGTCAAAGCAGTGCCCCCTCCTTTGGAGCACTCTGGGAGAAGCGGCCTGTGGGACGGGGCCAGCAGCTATGGAAGCCCCAGTGACCACGACGTCTCGCAGTGGGCCCCTGGCATAGTAGCGTCCTGTGCAACAGCCCCACTGGGGCAGCAGGGCTGTGACCTCAGCCACCTGCGCCCTCACCTTGCTGCAGAGACTGTTGCAGAGAAAGGATCAGCTCACTTAGCAAGGACAGGGCAGCCCTGTGACCCTGGGTCAGGCTCATCACAGGGTCCCTGGGGGAAGGTGAGGCAGAAGGTGGGGTGACAAGAGGTGGCTGGCCCGATGGAGGGCAGTGTAGGAGCCAGGACAGCAGGTGTCCTCCCGGGCCTGGGGAAGGCAGCGGCCTGCCACACCTGGACTTGTCAATCATCAAGGCCCTGCATGGCATTGGGTCCTGAGCTGAACAGGCCTGTGCGCTGTGAGCCACACCATGGTGGCCCTGACCGGAGAGGTCCTAGGACTTGTGCAGGGTGACTCTGGGTCCTGTCGGAGTCTGGTGGCACAGTTTCCTCCATAGTACCTCTGCCCACGACCAAGAGGACTCGGAATCGCAGGCCAGGCACACCTGTGCCCTCTGCCTGGCCTGGTCATCCCAGCCTGCCTGTGGGTCCCCAGGTGTGACCTTTTCTTGAGTTAGGTGCCCCAGGAGGATGCACCCTCCTGCTGAGTCACGATCCCTCATCCGTGGAGAGGGCCAGCGGCTGCAGTTGAGTGCCCGAGGAAGAAGTGTTTGGAAAGCACATTCCAGAAAGTTCTGTGCTGGCTTCTAGCAACTGCAGGCTGAGCAGCGAATTCCTTCCTGGTCCTCTGTCCCAGGGAGTGAGACCAGAGGATGGCATGGGAATCCTGGCCAAGCTGCTCTCCTGGCACTGGCAGCAGCACAGCTGCCCATCTGGCTGCCCTGTGACTGACGCTGCCCCTCCTGAGCCCGGTTCGGCTCCTCTGGGCCTCAGGCTGTGACCTCCGACCCTGACCCAGGCCACACGCACCTGGACACTCTCAGTCTCCCTCCTAGGGCCCCTCCCACTGTCCCCGAGGTCCACACAACACCCAAGTGTGAGTGCATTGGCTCTTGAGCACCCACAGGCTGTGTGCCCCTATGCCCGAGTAGCCGCCGGCGGCCGGAGTCCCCCTCGGCTGGGCCGTCAGCGGGAGACAGGCGCAAGAGTGTGCACTGCACGTCTCACCCCCACGGAAGCACAGGCCGCAGACACACCAGTGTCCCTGACAGCGGTCCTGGTCTCAGCCCTCTCCCTGGCCCACTGCCAGTGGTCCCCAGTCGTCCCCAGCGGCCCGGCCTGCCACACTGGTTTCCCTGCAGCTTTTCTTTCTTTCTCTGTCCTTCGGCTTCCTGCTGTTCACGTGCCCCACCCCCCCCAGCTTTCTGCCGCAGGGGACAGGCCTGTCCTGGGTGACCCTGGTGACAGGCAGTGGTGTGGTGGTGCAGGGCTGACTCGCCCTCATCTGGGCTGATCCCAAGCCACAGTGTCCTGTGCCCACTCCAAGCCCCAAAGGCTCTGAAAACCAAAGCTGTTTTGTTTGTGGTAAACTCATTTGGCAGGGAGAGCAGAGCTGAAAACACGCAGCCTCTGGTCCCTCGGACCCTGCCTGGTGAGAACCTAGCGTTGGGGATTACACCAGGGCTTTTGCACTAAGCAGCGCCCTCACCCCTTTTTATTTTTCCTTTTTTGTTTTTTTGAGGCAGGGCCTTGCTATATAGTCCAGGCTGGCTTTGAACTAGTGATGATCTCCTGCCTCAGCCTCCTGAGGACTGATTACAGGCACACACTGCCACACCCGGTTTACTTGGGTTTTTTTGTTTTGTGGTACCAGGAATTGAACTCAGGACCTTCCACTTGCCAGGCACTGGTTTACTTTCTCTAGGAGAGATCTCACGAAATTGCCCAATGGGACTCAGGCTTGCCACGCCTGCCTCAGCCTCCCTCAGTGCTGGGTTCATGGATGTGAACCACACACCCAGGCAGACCTGCGTTTCTTTTAAAACCCTTCAGGCTGGATAAAT
>RJWT010028989.1:0-15038 GCA_004365215.1 Cuniculus paca | reverse complement strand
GGCTGTGGGGAAAAAGGAACCCTTCTCCACTGTTGGTGGGAGTGCAGACTGGTGCAACCACTGTGGAGGTCAATCTGGAGGTTTCTCAAAAAGCTAGGACTGGAAGTCCCATTTGACCCAGCTATTCTGCTTCTGGGCATATTCCCAGAAGAAGTGAAATCATCTTACCACAGTGATGTATGTGCACCTATGTTTATAGATTATTTATTATAGGAAGTTATATTGTTATATTCATTACAAGGGGTTATTTGAACCACAATTCAATTAAATATATATATATATATATATGTATATATATATATATATAGAGAGAGAGAGAGAGAGAGAGAGAGAGAATTCTTAGAATCTTATTTCTCCATTCAGAAACAAAAATGTAGTTTTAAAGCACATATTATGACTACAGTCATAGGTTAGATGGTTTATATTTCCATGAATTCAGAAATTCAGGAATTTTTTCTTTTCATGTCTGGCACACAGAGATATCCACAATTTTTTTCTGTTATTTCTTTTAATAAAAAATGTTTCAACTGATCTTACTGAAATTTTTCTTTTAGTTCTCTATTTATATTTTTGATGTTAAATAAGGACAAAGTATCTAGAAAGTAAATATATATAATTTATATTTATTATATATATATAAAATATATGTATATATATATAGAGAGAGAGAGAGAGAGAGAGAGAGAAAGAAACAGAGAATACCATTGTACTTCACTATAAATAAAATGTCCCAGGCTTGTTTCCATAGCATCCAGTATGACAGAGATGACTTTTTACACTTATCTCAAAATACTTATATGCACAAAGAAAATATTTTATGTATGCAATGTAGTCATTAACTTTAGAAACCAAATAAAGCTACATGGAAATCAATTCACTAACTGAAGCAAAGTTATCTTTTTTATTTAAGATAAAGAAAATTAAAATTTAAGTTTGAGTTCCATAATATAGAACTTGTTCTTAATGTAACAGTGTTTTCAAGAATATAATAGATATCCATAAGGAGAGACTATGAGACGCTGGAGGATAGTTTAATGTTTTTAAGATATAAAAGTTTTCATAAAAATTATCAAGACTATGGTTTTTTCCTAGTTATTATCATATATTTGTAACATGTTCATGAACTAGAATGTTCAACAAATTTTGATTGCAATTTTTTCAAAATATTTTACATTTTTATTTTTATCTCAGATGTGTTTAATTAAATTTTCTAATTTAAGCTTTCTTCAATTTCAGGGCTCAAATATTCTAAAGTAAACTGTGACTAGAACTGTTTCCTAAAACTGAAGACTTATAAATATGTAAATATATTATTTTGTGAAGAAGAATGCCTTTTAACTCCATGTAGTCTGTCATGGATTTCTCTTTCAATTTTGTAATACTATATGCATATTACTTTAAATAAATCAAAATCACAAAAGCCTAAGCTTGAAAAAAAAGTTAGCAATGTTGCTACTGTGTTTTTCACAAACCAATGTCTATCATGTGTGAAAAGTTTTGTGTTTTTATGGTAGCAAAAAGAAAGTGAACCTCAAACCAATGACTCCACATAAAATTGTACTTAATCATTGTGAAAGTTTGTTTGCCATTTAGATCCATCTCAGATAGGAAAGCCTAGAAGAAGAGAAAATAGATGGTCTTAGATAATTTTGTTTTGTGTTTTTCATGCATGATGTCACTTAAATTCTTTCCAAACCATTTACAGTTATTACTGTGTAATTTTAATACATTTGAAATTAGGTGTTTTTTTTTTCTTGTGAAAAACATCTTTTATCTTTTTAATGGAATTTCAAAGTACCTCACAAAAGAAAATCTTTAGTTCCTTGGCAAATATATATCAGAAAATTTCACATTAATGTATCCTATAAAAAAATTCTACAAGGTAAATTCCAATATGCATGTTTATTATGTACACACAAATGATATGAAACAATTAGAGATTATATATCTTTAGATAAATACTTGAACCATGTAAATGAAAGTTCTGCTATTCAGTGAATATAACTAGAACATATTTTGATTATTTCTTTAGCTTTAAAACAGTGTAAAGCATTTGAATTTCGACGTAGAGTTTCTTGTCAGTTTAACTGGATTAAGAGAAAACTAGCTGATTAGTGAAGCACATTTTTTGTATATGTTTGGTAATGTTTCCAAAAGTGACTGGCATATATGCTAGCAAACTAAGGGTGAAAGACTTGCCCTGATTGTGGCTAGCACTCCCCAATAGACTTGCAGCCCAAATGGAATGAAACAGGGAAGATGGAAGCATTCAGTGTGCATTTGAAGAGCTCACTTCTAGAGCGAGTGAATCTATCACTGGCATGGCCTGGGCGTGTTGAGCCTTTCAGTGCAAACACGACATTGATTCTTCCAGGAACTTTCAGGTCTACAGGCTTACCTGGTACTAAATCTTTGATTCGATACTGTTGACTCCTTGGGATGAGTAGCAGCTGGATACTGTGACTGTCCAACTTGCTGATAGCCATTGTGAGCTCTCTCACCTTCTATCCTGTAATCCTGCCCCGAAAGCCTTTTTCATAATTATAGATTCTGTTCCCCTAGAAAACCATAACCAGTACACTAGCATTACCATTGGTATGATAAATATATTTTTTAATTTTAGGTGAAACTGAAAAGTAACTGTTTGTTGTTGCTTTGGTATTTTGGATTTGTGGTGTTGCCTATGAAAACCAGGACCTTGCACCTGTCAGGTAAAAGTTCTACCATTGATCTAGAAGCCCTAAGAGTAACTGTTTCTTAATTATAAACGTTATTGGTATTAGGATGATTCAAATTTCCTACTTGGCTTGCTGTTCACTACAGAAGAACATAATAATTGGTGAATAATTTGGTGAAGTTGAATTCACTAAAACAATCACTTAGTGAGACTCCATAAAAAAATGAGATGATTCTTTTTGTTTTGTTTTTTTGTTTTTTTGGGTTCCCCCCACCACAAAGACCCTTACATAACGCTAGTATTAGTTTGGAGCTAGAAGAATGATACTTGATTTAGGTTATTTTATTTTCAGTTTGTATAGGTGATTTGTACTGGAACATGTTTTTTTATAAAAATATTTTGGATCATTTTGTAACTTAGCTTTTCAATGCAAACCAAGTTTTTTTTGGTTTAAATTATATTATAGTATCAATAAAAATGGATGAGTTGCAAGACAAATTAATATAATAGTATTTAAAAATTTTTTTGAAAGTACTCTCATACACTAAACAGCAAATAAGTTGTTCTGTGTATAAAATGATCTGATAGTCTATTTAAAAAAAATAACAATTTTTTGGAATAACAGATTTTAACTATTAACAGCGTTATGTATGAACAGTACAATTTTCTTCATGTAGTCTCATAAAGAATTATATATTGTCATTATACTTAGCAATTATATTGGAAAAATATAATTACACATTATAATGCATTTTGGTATTACAAGTAATTAAACTAAAAATCAATTACTTCATGAATAATTCATTATTTTAAAAACTTTGTTTTTCTAAGAAAAACAGTGATGTCAAAGAATTATTAGAGACTTTAAATGAAATTAAGAACCTAGAGACTATTAACATTGCAACTATTTAGTAGGTCTGCAAGAGGAAATATATTTATGTTTATCTTTGTCTCTGTCTCTGTCATATCTATATCTATTTCCATATCTATATCTATTTCTGTATCTACATCTATTTTTATATCTATGTCTATCTATATCTATATCATCTCTATATCTCTATCTCTACACCTATATCTTTATCTATCCATGTTTAGTGCTACTTTCACACCAATGTGTGGAATCTGTGAGTGATCTTGGTAGAGAAGAGAATATATAGAAAAATGTGCTTAAATTTCATTAGTACTATGAGAGCTACATACAGAGACTTTTCACTGCTACAGAAAAAATGATTTAATACCTCACGTTTGTTGATTTTCACAGACTGTTCTTAAGCTAAGACATTTCGCCAGTTGGTTTTATTTCTATAACTTGATTCAAGTGTTTCAGCTGTATTTATTATGAATGTTTTTGGTAATTGGGATTTATGTAGTAGTTGGAAAATATTCTAATATATTTGTGGTTCAATTGGATAATTCCAGAATACTTTCAAATAGTTTAGAAATTTGAAACCTCATTTGATTATACAAAATAGTACAATCAAATATGTTATTACAACTTATGATAGAAAACTATGGTGAATGTTTTAAATTTTTAAAAAATTATGACATTAAAAATACATTGCTATTAATGCCCTTCAAAATACCCCCAACCATTTCAAACACATTTATCCCATTTTGTCTTTAGTTATGCTGTCCCAGCTGCATCTATGCCCCACATTGATTGAAAATGTTTCCTTTGTGATCATTTTGACTTTGGAAAAGAACCAGAGTTGTACCATGCTAAATCTGCTGAATAAAGTTGATGATGATATACTGTAATCTTTTTAAATCCTGCCTTTCCATTGAGTGGCACTTGACAACAGCATTCAATGTATTTTTGATCACACCTCATAAAGACACTTATAAATGAAAACTTCAAGAGATGCTTCAGAAGTGGGAAGAATACTGGGATGTGTGTTTGAAGTTAGGGATATTAACGGTAATGTGTATTATTTGGTAAATGCAATTTTTTAAAATTTAAACATACATCATATATATTTAAGCTGATTTAAACAAGTTGCTTAGATAGCACTCATCTCAGAATATTTGATTAATTTTTAAATTTATTAGTACCTGTTTGCAGTACTTAATGATTATGTTCATCATGGGGAGTTGGTTTATATACATATACCTTAATTATTTTTTCATCCCTTTCTTCTTCTCTTTTTTCACCTGCCTTCATTTTTCACTTCCCTCCATCTCTTGATTTTTTTTGGTACCGGGGATTGAACTCACGACCTCTCGCTCACCAGGCAGGCACTTATGCCACTAAGCTAAATCCCCGGCATCTCTTGATCTCTTGATCCTTTTCCTTCTGCAAAAGGTCCACCTCTGTTTCCTGTCATATTTTATTTTGCTTTTTAATTAATTTATATTTTGTGTTTTTCATATAAGAGGAATCATGTAGTATTTAAATTGTGTGTCTGCTATATAATGCAATTGTAGATGTTGATGATGAAGGAGAAATAGATTACTTAATAAATATTTCTTATGCAACAAGCACAATCCAAATGTAAACATAAGCAACTATAATTCAGTGTTTTTCCAATTGCTTTATTATTAGCCAAAAATTTCTGCTAATGTCACAAATAGTAGAAAGGGCATAGGCTTCAAAGTTAGGCAGAACTGATTTTAGCACTTCATTTTGCTAACTTTGTAAGTTTAAACACTTACTTAAAGATCTTCCCTATGTAAATATAAGGCACTTTCTGCAAGATTTAATTTATTCGTTTTTAAATGTTGATAAAGCCAATGCCACATCAAACCATGGATGTGACATTTATAAGGGATCAGAGAAAAAGCATGTAAATACAATAATTAACAGTCAATGCAAAATGAATGAGATATAGCTTCAGACATATATTTAAATGGACACATTTTTCTTTTTTGGGGCAACAGATCGTGGTATCCAACTTTCTAAACAACAAGCATATCTAGGAAGATTATATATGAAACTGTTCATAGTTGAATTCTTGAGATGAAGAATACCATCCATTGCTCATTAGGATGACATTATTAAATATACAGCTGAGTAAAAAAATCATAGATAAAGGTATCCTACTCCCTCCACCAGAGAAAAAGGTAGAGTACATTTGGACTTTGGTGCCTAGAAAAATTTCTGCAATTATAAAATGTACTTAATTACTCTTGTGGAATTTCATTCAAGAGAAAATTGGTCTTGAAGAAAAAGATCTATGTCTGTGGAGAAAATTGAAAATCATTAAACTAAGAGAATGTAGAAAATGGAAAAATATCCCTTAAAATGTGTGCACACCAAATAGAATTTAATTTCTGCTACTAAAGAAAAGAGTTTTCTATCCATCTCAATTGGGTAACATTCTATATATTTATATGTAGCTATTGATTTCCCTTTAGCTTTGGTAGCAAATCTTCATGGTGTGATTAAATTACATTTATTTTCTCTTTGTATTCATCACACAACAAGGGCTAGATTGATATTTGTATACTGTCAACATTCCTGCATCTAATGGACAGAGGCAATAAAACTTTCCACATAAATTAGTACAATTATCATTTTTCTTAGCTTGTGCAAATAGGAAAGTCCTAGTTTTAAATTATAAATTAACAACATCTGGTCTGGAGCAAACTGTGTTATATTCCAATAAAGATTCATAGGTTGACCACTAAATTTTAGTCCGCTCATTCCTCACGAATATGTTGAAGTCAGATTAGACAAAATGCTTGTTTAATCTACTATTTGGGTCTGTCTGTCTGTGTGTGGGTGAATGGGTACTGGGTATAAAACCCAAGGACATTTGGACCTTAATGTATGATTTTCCACAAGTGACTAGTCATTCAAATGAAGGCTCTAACTACTGAAGCAAAATCGCATACAGTAAGTCCCTAAATTCCAAACATTTGAGATGTAAACTTTCAAGGATAGGACCAAACCTCACCTTACAAACATTTGTAGGTGGGAACAAATCACAGAAATAGCTCACATGACTGCTGGACATTCTCACAGTTGTGCTGCTATGTGGTTACTGTACAGTGCAGTAATATACAACAGTAGTACAGTTCAGTAAGAGACTTACAATATTTGTGTGTGTGTTTGTGTGTGTGTCTGTCTGGTGTTTTTATTCGTTACATTGTGCATTGTGTCAAAGGTGTTTAAGACTCACTTTGTTGCACTTATGAATGAATGTGACTTATAAATGTTCTCGGGGAAATCTTTTGTAAGTCAGGGACCTACTGTACTTACTAGTGAAACATTCTCCATGTGTAGGGTTTCTTGCAATACCTGTATACCTTGATGAATTCAGCAATCTGACCTTCAGGAGGTGAGTTTTAATTGAGTCAGGATGGTTTATGAGCTTGTGGGTCCCACTGCAAAATAGAAACGTGAGGCCCCTTGTTCAAAAACTATTCAAGATGGTGTCAGCAGTGCATTAAGCCAGGCTGTGTGACACAATACAGTTGCTAATCCCATTAAAATGGCCCTGCATCTAATTCACATCGCCATGATTCCTGTAAGAACTGTGCTAGAAAGCTGATCTCTGTTTACTTTAACAGATTAATTTTTTCAAATGAAAGAAAATGTAAAGAAGAGTTATTTATTTAAATAGTTCATTTTCATGCTACATTTTTATTATTCACTTCAAAAACTGAGTTAAATATCATTATGTAGTTAAATAATATCTTGCCTTCAGCAAGCGTTAACTAGATTTATAAACATTTTGTAGCATTTGAGACTGTTACTATTTTTCTTGTTTTGCAGTTTTAATGATTCAATGATAGCCTCAACCATACTAAGCAAGTATTCTACTACCGAACTACATTCCAAGCCTTTTTCACTGTATTTTAAAATGAGTCTCAATAAATTTTCCAGCTTAGTCTAAAACTTGGAATCCTCCTGAGTTACCTTTTAAACCGCCATTTCTAACTGAATTAGGTTCCTGGGTAGCAATTCAGTAATTCACACCTGTACTGCATCAGTGGGCGGTGAAAGAGAGAAAGAAAGACAGAGACAGAGACACAGAGACACAGAGACACAGAGAACAGACAGAGACAGACAGAGAGACAGGAACAGGCAGAGAGAAAAATACATGGCAGGAAATGAAGACTGTTAGTTGAATTAAATTATTACATAAAGTTCAGATTTAATTCCCTTCATATTATACAATTAACTTTAAACATTTCATTTTATACTTTGGACTATTCTTTTTGTTTCTAATATGTGAACTTTCTCTTAATAATTTGTGTAACAACAAATTTATTATCTTAATTTCTCGGGTGCTTAAAACATGCTTGTCACTTGTACTTACTGTGTAGACATATGGAGTTACATGGAAAGATGGATGCAAAGGCAAACAGGTAGCTATTTAATCCAAGCTGAATTAATACAGTGCTTGAGATAAAGACAGAGTGCATCAAATCCGTAATCTCATGAGACTCTCTAAAACTCCAGAAATCTCTTACTCATCTTTGGGGATCCCCTCTACCTCATGGTATGCTTATTGTTCAGTACATTGATCTAAACTTGCCGATGTACAGATGTTAATTATTAAACACTTAAATATTATCAATATTGTGCTCCAACTTCCAATTTTACCTTCAAAGGAAATGTTGCTTCAAACGTCCAAGTTGTTTTGGTGTTTGGTGATGTGAATGGAGTTTCATTGTTTTAACTTTGCCTTTCAGATATTTAGAAAGGTAAGAAAAGCCAAAGACTTCTTTCATAACTACTATTTACTTTTCACAATCCTGTTGAAGTCTCTTACTGACGGTTGTCTGACTTTCTATTGTATTTATATTTCTTGGTATTTACTTTTTATTCCCTTTCCATTATTTCACTTTGGATTATAGAAAGTATGGAGTACACATACATAAACTTACATATATAGATTCGCCACTTTTAGCCAGAAATAATTTTGTTGCAATTCTTGATAGGCTGCAGTCAGACTATTAGTTAATGATCTTTATTTATATATTCTAGTTAATCATATCCAAATCTATATGAAGTGCTCTTCAATCCATTTATCAAAATCTTCCTGATTAATACACTGGTATGCAATCATTTCTAATTCCTTAGTAAAATAATAGAATCATCAGGTTAACAATTTTTATGAGTGCATACTACTGTCATTACTATCATCATCATCATCATCCCTCAGTTTTTCTATATGACAGGTAATTTGCTATCCAAAAATGACTATTATTTATTTGAAACTAGGAAAGTCTCTATGGTGTTGCTACTGGTAGCATCCAAATTTAAAAGAAATCTGAAATTTCGAGGGATAGGGCCAATGTTTAAAAATAGTCAATACATCAAAAGCATACATTCTTTTTCACTACTCTACTACTGATGCTATAAAAGTGTTATAGTTAAATACTAATAACATATATTTAAGGCTTTAATAAGTGTCACTGTTGGTTGTCTTTCACTTCATATGTCATGGTTTACACATGGTTTATCAGGTTTTTAACTAAACCTTGTCTATAGTTCCCAACAAACACTTATCACAAAGTTATTACTATTAGTCAAATAATCTAACCTTAAACATTAAAGGATGGTGTACTCATAAATTAGGGCGTTTGACATAAGAGAACAGAAACTTCATTACACTTCGTTTTAGCAGGATGCTTGATATTAAGTATGTACTCTTTCACATAAATGTAATTACTTTTAACACTTTTTTACTTGACATCTTAGCCTTAAATTTACCTAACTTATTTTATTCCACTTTTAGATGGAGGATACTAAGAATTGCTAAAGGAATTCCATTATTTTCAGGAATACTCATTTGTCAGCTTTTATAATGTCTTGTTCTAGACTCTCTGCAGTGATATCTAAAAATCATTTTTTTAAAAGTTGCCATCACTTTGGATTCCAGGAAAAGCAAAACCTTACAGACAGATCACTCTATGATGAGATCACATCCCAACTAATTGGGAGCATTTACCCTATGACAGAACTGAGGCTGCCACCTGAAGCAGAAGCAATCATCTTTGTCCCCTCAATCATAAAGACTTCTCCAGAAAACCTTGCAGAACCAGTCTTAGGCTTGTCATGATTACCTATCCTGATCCTGCCAGGTATGCAAACCCTAACACGTGACTTTGTTTCCCTTTTCTAAAGAACCTCAAAGTTTCTTTCAGCCTCTCAAACTGTTCTTGATCCTATAGATCTGTTCTTCTCAGCCTGGCCACACTGAGTAAAGTTCCTTCTCTTCTCTTTCACTACTGGTCGTCTCCTTTAGTATTTGGGGATAGATGGCTGAGTCCATTGGGTTGGAACCTTAGAGCAGATGCTATTGCCCCAAACCTTGAGTAAAATGTAGCTAATATGAAAAAAAGAACATGAGGAATCTAACTTATTTGGAGGATAAATAGCTGAGTAGAAAATGAGACAACTTCTCATTGCAATTCTCCACATCTAATTCCCCTGTGATTACCATGCTTCTGGTAAGATTACTAAGAGAGGAATATGTCTATGTAAAGGTGAAGATCTTCTGAAGATTCTGTACATTAGGTGAGATAATCTGGAAATATACAGGTGAATGGGAAAAGCATATTAACTTCTTAACAGGCACTTGTGCATTGGAATCATGGGATATGAAACTTAACCAGATTGTTGAAACTTAAACACCTTGATGGAGGCAATTTTAGTAGAGTAGTAATTGTTAGGACAAATGAATGAGTGTCAAATAAAATAATCTGTGACAAAGCTTCTCTGAATTTTTAAGGAGATGTACTTAATGGTGTAGTGGTAAAAAGTTACAGAAAAGTGAAATGGAGACAGTACTATGAACAAAGGTTTTATAATGCAGATAAAGTCTCTTAAATGGCAGTCTTCCAAAGAATAGAGAGTGTATGTAGATAGTGTATGCGGTATAAGTAGGGGAAGATCTTTCAGTGTTCTTTTCTCTAGGTTAGTCATCTACAGTTAAAGTAATTTTAGGGAGCCAGTCCAAGACAATTGCATTGCACATAGAACTTTCTTCTGTCACAAGAAGGAACTTCACGGCAAGGTCTACTGTGAATTTTGGGAAAGAAATAGGTAAGATGCAGAGACCCTACTCCTAAGGTAGCTTATGAGTCATTCTAATTTCTTTTCAAAGTGTTCAGCATGGCAAAGCATAATACCTTGGGGAATTCTTTTTCAAGCCTTAACACCTGCATAAATATGAAATACATTGTACAATAAAATCCAGTTCATAAATAATCAGTTTTTAAAATCTCTGTAAGGATTTGGAATCAATACTCCAAACTAAACTAAATAGCCAACCAATAGTAATCAAAAGAAAAATAGACTAAGGAACGGAGAAAGACAGATGTGCTCAGAATATTCTTGAAGCTTTTCTATTGCTTTCTTTCAGTGCTTCCATCCATTCATTGATTAAACTCTTAACATGAAGTTTCATAATCCCATTGAATCGGAGAATTTTTTCACTTGTTAAAGCATGGAAAATTTTAATTTTAGCTGTGTACCTCTCCACTTGTGAGAACTGGTTATGTCTTACATAGCCATTAACTTGATATAATCAAATGGTATTATGAGAAGGCAAGAGAATGTCTCCTGTATTTCATTACAATGGCTTATGATCAGTGGGCTATGAGCTCTGTACGTTTTTGTTTTCAAAACTAATTTGCTCATTATTTTTCCCCTTTTTATCTTAATGTCCTCATGGGATATAATGATGTACTTTGTTCACTATATCTGTACATTTCTTCTTGCCAAATTTCCCTTTATTTAGGCATTAGTTTACATTATTCTACAGGCAAAATCATTAAATTTGGTAAATTGTTTTTGCAGAAAAGTTTAAAATAACAATTTTAGAAAAGTACTACTTCATTTAGATGAAAGTGTGGTGTTGTGTCTCATTCTATTCACAGTATTTAACAGGTGTGAATTGCTTCTTCACTAACATAAATTTCCGGCTGTGTAGTACTTTGTTTGCTTCATGCTGCTTTCAAATTCTATTATGACTACAAGAATACCTGGTTTTTACCTTAATGTAATTTTAAATGCTTTATTGCTTTGAATAATGTTTGCTTGTAAGGCCCTTCTTGAAATAAAACTGAATACAGTAAATCAAAGGCAAATTCCACCTACTATATACTCCACTGAGCCTAGAAAGATTATAGGAATACTGTATATTCCAAAACAAATATAAATTGTATTTAAATATATACACATGCATCGGAATGGCTGTAGGTGTGTGTATACAGTAGTGCTTTAATGTGTCTGGAATTGATGGGTGGTATACACATATCATTAGTTAGAAAGTTTGGCACGACATTGCAGATGTTCTAACATGTTTGGATTTTTTTTTCGAAGAATACAATATATTGACTAATCATATAATCTTTGTATTATATCGCATATATAAGTCATTTATAAATTATTTAAAATACACAGGAGATTAAGCACAATTTTTGTGCAAACACTATGCCATTTTGTAAAAGATATTTAAGCAACTGAAGAATTTTGTATTGATAGGCATTCTAAAAATCACTTCTTTGAAGATACTAAGGGATATCTATATCAAATTAATCTTCCCTCAGGACTTCAACAATTTATCTAAAATAAGATGAAATTATTTCTGAAAAATTATAAATGCTTAGTGCTACTAATACAAATAAGTATTGGAAGTAGAACTTATAAAAATGTTAAATTTTTCCTATCATAAAAACAGCATTTATCCATGAATTGGAGCTTTCTAGGTCTCTTTTTGCATCCTTTCTTGACCATAGAGTTTAACCAGTATGTATTATTCAAGACGGCTATGTTTAGAAAAAAAAATTACCACCTTATTACTATAATAAACCTACCAGAGAGAATAACTGTTAAGGAAAAAAAATAATTTCTGACACTTGTCAAAAGTGAGAAGAAGATGACTCCAGACCACTTTGATAGAGGACACAACTATTACAACAAGTGAGAGAGATGAGGCTCGAATCCAAATGCAAAAAGAAAAAAATCTGACTTGATAGCAAAGAAGCAGAGGAAGGGGGTCAATGAGTGAAAAATGACTAAAAAGAGACATCAAATCTCGAGAAGTTTTGCTAAACTGATGTAGCAAAGTTCTTCCCAAGAACAGACTGGGGTAATCAAATACTGGTTGGTGAGGGATGAAGAACCACATTAGATATTAAGGGTGGGAGAAATCTTTATTGACTAGGAAAAATGTTTGATAACAATGAGTTCGCCTAGGATGAACACAGAAACCTCAGGACGAAGCCTAGATGAGAAGAGGGCTTAAAAGCTGCATAATTAAAGTTTGCTCAAGGAGTATCTTTGTCATGTACTCATGGGAGAAAACAAATAAACAAATGATTCACATGCAGGGTAGTAAAACTGCAACAGAAGACCGTCTCTGCTGAGCACTGTTGGCAGAGGTAACAGCTGTCATCCCACCCAAGATCTGAAAGTAAATGATAGACAAACCTGCACCAATAGCCTATTGAAAGCAGGGGAGGATCTCTGGACACAGTGATGTTAGTGTTTCACAGGAGTCATAGTAATACAGGCAGCAAGTGAAAACCTAGGGAGAGTAGCAAGTATAGGTAGCACAAAAAGCAACTTGGATTAATGAAGAAAATAAATGAGCCAAATCCTCACACTAACATTTTGGACAGGAATAGAAGCTTAATTGTGAATCTGAGATCCAGCCTTTCCTTAGGTAGCATTTTTTAGGACAATGATATTAAATTGACCTTATTTGTGTACTCAAACTTTTCAAACTGGGAGATTTTGAGATATTGGAAAAAATAATAAAGCCATCTCTGATGAAGAAACCAAGCCAAATCCTACCAAGAATCCTTTCCTATAGGAAGCCAGCTGGTTGCTCACCATCCCTTTGCTCAGCTCTGGAAAAGGAGAGTAAAAGACCTCATTCCTGCTACCTCGGAAATTTTGATTGAGTTAGCGTCAGAATATTAATGGGTATAATCAATATACAAACTACAAGAGCTTGTTAATTCCTAAGAAACGATACATTAAAATATAATTTGCCACCTCAAGTTATAAAATTACTATAGTCTCAGTTTTATTGTGACTATAAGATTTGAGGCAATTTTATTGTATCTGATTCCCAGTGACCTCAGCAGTTAAATGAGGGTAATTGATTAACTTCTTTTTAGGCTTTTCAGACTATGAAATTCATTCTAATGCACCCAAAAAGTCATTTTACACTGCATTTTCAATTTTGCTCAGTTTAGAAGACATATTTGAAGATATGTACTTGAAAAATATCGAAACAATTTCTAGGCAATATAGTCTATATTTTTCTCTTAGTTTAAAATAGAATTAGCATATTACAAGTGAGAATTTCAGTCATTAGGAAATTTGTTTGAATTTGAATAGTTTGTTTAAATTTGAAGTGTTTTTACATAAATCACAAAGTAATATGTAAGTATAAATACATTTATACAAACATACATTTTTACACACATGTGTTATATACAAATACATTTTCAAATAATACAGTTAGTAGTTATGAAGCACACAGAAATATTGTGATTTTTCATCAATTTATTGACGTTTCTTGTTATGATTTATTATTTTAATTTATTTCCATCTTTACTCAAGGCATTAGATATGATCATATTGTTGAATATTAACATAGCATAACTGTGAAGAGTCTGCCTAGACAGCACTTTTAAGGAGTTTAAAATTTATCCCTTAACAAATATTGAACAATTATGTTCATATTTGAAATAATTTATTAAATTTAGTATAGATTACATGCAGATGGGACTACCATGTACATATTTTAAAATGTATTATTCCAATCACAAAGTTGGAAGTTTAGAACCAATAGCGGGAATGTCTTCTCATGAAAGAGGAAAACTCCACTCAAAGAATTACTCTGGGATTCATGTCGGAAACTTGCAGCTGTCAGTTAACGTGTCTGGGTTACCGGATTTTGCACGTTTTCAGATCCTTTTCAAATGAAGAATCCTCTTTACCTGCACTTCCCAATTTCATTTTATATTTTCAACCCTTACAATAACATTGAATAGATATATCCAAAAATTGAAAATAGATACTATATAATTATTTTCCCTAAACATTCACTAATTTTAACCCTCAATTTATCTTTAGAGTATTCACCAATATTTTAATCATTTAATTGCACTAAAGAAAAAAATCTGTTTCTTATTGCTCTAGTTCAGAAATGTCTTGGTAAATTATACAACTGTATTTGAAAATAAATAAATGACTCTCCAACAGAACTTAAATCAAAAATTTCAGTTTACTAAATTTCTCTAAAGTACATTATAGAAAGCATATGATTATAAAAGTGACCTCATAAAATATCTAGCATGTTCAATATTCTTTTATATTTCTCTTTAATGAACTAGAACAATAGAGCTATTGTAATTTTCAAGAAATAATAATTGTCATTAGTTGCAT
>RJWT010028988.1:0-15042 GCA_004365215.1 Cuniculus paca | reverse complement strand
TTCAGAGATCAAACAACATAACAGCAGCTGCTAGGAAATTAGATGACTATCCAAGAAAATGGGAGTCACAGAGAATAAAGGACTTCAGAAGATCTAAATGACTTCCTACCAAATATGCAAACTTTTGTCCCTCTTTTCCTGATCTTTCTTAGCCTACTTTTCAAAGTGTTCCGGAAGTAGCTATGGGGCAGTGCACAGGGAGGAGAGGCAGAGAAACACAGACTCAAATCTTAGCTCCACCTTCCTGTTTACTGTTTGCTTTCGGTTAGACTCTGCCTTTTCCTGCAAAATGCTGACATTAATGACAATGTCACTGGATTGTTGTAAACACTCAGGGACGGGAATTCACATGAACAGGGTGTTCACAACATTCTAGACTATTTTCATCTTCTCTTTGTCCTTCTGTATAGTACCAGTAACCCAGTGGCTAGAAAATACAAGGTGCTCAATTAAGAGTTCCTGACCATTTTCCTGCATTAACAAGGCACCCCATTATATGGTTAGAATGCTCTAATTGTTGGCAAACTCTTTATTTTAAGCCAAAATCTGTCTCCTTTTAACTTCTGTCTAATTCTGTCTTCTGGAACAACTCAAAACTACACCACTCCCTGTTCTAGGAGAGTCCTTAAAATATCCGAGCACAATTACTCTGCTTCTGTTGCCTCTACTCTTACCAGGACCAGCACACCCATTTCTCCAACTGTTACTTCTGAAACAAGGCTATCCCGAAGCGTAGTGTCCCGACTGCTTATTACATACACAGTCCCATCGAACCTGGGGAATTTATCTGAACAGAATAGTTCAAATGCTCTGGGACAGGAGCTGTTAAACGTGAGCTCAGCAGCTTCCTGAAAGTGGATTTAACACTTGTAGTAACAGCATACATGATTCTTTGCATGTGCCCTTGGGAAGCAGGAGACTGTTAAATGAGACGTGGTCGAACAATTAGGTATAAATAAAGAAGATGTTTCTGTTTGAAAACATTATAAAAATTGGTAGGTTTCCCCTTCTGTGGGCTACAAAGAAATTATGAACTCTAGCATGAAGATCCGAAGGCCATGAATTGAGTTGTTTTATCAGCAAAATTACACCTTGTTAAGAGTTCTTCAGTAGCATTACGACAGTCTCCTGAGTTTAAATTCTGCCAGGCACGAATGCGTGGATGCGTGAGCCCGAGGAAGTCAGTTAGCATTTCTGTGTCTCAGGGCTCTCATCAGCAAAATGAAATTGACCCAGAACTAGACCCAGGTGAAGAGACGCTCTCAATTAAAAAGACAAATTGTACATGAACACTAAGACACCAGGGCAAAAGATGCTTTATAAATCTTGAATGGAGGCGTCAAAGGTTTAAAGTAGGGCCCTCCCACTGTGAAGATACAAAATCCAAGCCATGTGGGAAACAGCGCAGCCCACTTAGCCCGTGTGTTAATCATTATACTCCTGTGGTCTTGACTTCCTCATCGTTCACTCAACTCCTTCCTGTCCCCAGCATGCTTACCGCTTACTCTTCTCCTCTTCCAAGCCTATTGCTTTCCGAAGGATCCAACTTCTTCCCTAGGGCCACAGGCACTACATGCCAGCTACCGCATGCCTCTGCTTCCCCAGAGAGGACGCTGGAGTGCTGGACCTTTTCTAATAGCCCAGTTCACCGAGAGACAGAGAACACTGTAGGCAAAGTGGAAAGATTCATTTGGCTCTTAACCTGTTACTCATTAAAAACACGATTTGTGTCATCTTCTGAGGCACTCAGGAAGATGAAGGCTGCTCTTGCTAAAAAAATAAAAACAACACTGGCTCCTCACTTGGGCCTACCAATGATCGATAAGTAATTAAAGCAGAAGAATCCTAAACTTGGTTTTGCATTTGTGTTCATTATTACCTTAAAACGTGGTGTCAAGTCCTCACTCAGTCGTGTACATAGGCTTGTTAATCATTTAGATAGTGTCTGTCCAAGGGCTGGCAACACAAGATTGATCAGCCCATAACCTATCTCATCCTCCATCTGGGGAAAAGGGCATTGTTATGGTTGGTACATGGTGTCAATTTGAGAAGTTTAGAAGTTTAACTGAGAGACTCAGCAGGGAGCCAGGGTTCTTACTTTGTAAATATCCTCATCCTGTGCAAAGGAAGGCAAGGACATTTTGTGAGTGCTGCACCCATCCTGAAGGTGTGTGTGTGGGGGGGGACTATGTACAATTTGAGGGAGGAGAAGAGGCTTGCACTTGTTTTTGTACTTTTGCTCTGGCTGCTGCCTTGAAGTGTTGCCCCAGTGCCATGCCACCCTGCCTTGGAGTCAGCCGATTATGGACTGAAATCTCCAAAAACTGTAAGCTAAATAAACCTTTTCTTCCCTTGGGAAGAAAATTTGGGGTGTCAGGTGTTTGTCTCAGCAACAGGAGAAAGTAACCAAGACAGCCATCATGATAAGATGTTTCTAGGTTCATTCAAGTAATAATAGGCACCCAAAAGTTTCTGCCTTTGCCATAAACCTGCCATCCTCTTGAATTCTGTCAGTGTCCACAAAACTGAGACATCCCAAACTGAAACAATCATACCACAAAGAGCAAATTGTCCTCTCAGGCAATAACACTCTCTCCAGAGCCATCTTGTAAATCCAGTAGCCTCTCAATAAAAACTGGACTCATTCCTTTGTTAACCCTAATACCAGCTTAATCTTCTCCATCAGAATTGTGGATCCTTAAGCTCCTTCGAACTGACGCCCCTTTCCATTTTCTCTTACTTTCTAGTTCTGCCTAATAAATTGGCCTGGGCCTCTCACTGCCTCATCCTGAAATGCTTTTCTACATTGTTGAATCAAGAATCTCAGCACTCGGGGCGACTCAGGCAGGAGGATCATAAATCTGAGCCCAGTGTGGGCAACTTAGCAACCTATGAAGATCCCATCTCCAAATTATTCAATATTGATAATAACAACAACAATGATAATAGCAACAACAATAAAAGATAGGATTTAGCTCAGTGTGAAGACCCTGGATTGAATACTCACTACCAGAAGGAAAAAAAAAAAAGGAATAAAGGGAAAAGTGAAAGAGAGAGGGAGACACAGAGGGAGAGAGAGAAAGGAAAGAGAAAGGACAAGTAGAGAGAGGAAAAGAGAGACAAAAGAGGAAAGAAAGGGAGAGAACTCAATCTAGTTGAGTTGGAGGTCCTGTCTTTTAAGGAGGACCTCTTTTGATGACAATGAGGACTCAAAAGCAGTAGCTGCTGCTACTACTAACTTACTTAAATAGAGAACTGAGGACCAACTACATATTAAGGCACAGTTCACTGATGTCTTTTGGATGTTTTATTGAAGAGGGAAATTAAAACAGCATTCCCAGAGCAGAGTGCACTGTGAGTTATATCAGCAGAACTACTTCCCATACTAATTTGCCCAATAAAAATGAAGCTCTTTATCTTGACTCCAAAAGTGTTGTAATTACATTCAGCAAACAAAAGGTTAATCCAAGCTCTTAATGAACCACATTTCTTGGAAAGAAGCAGGTTATTACCCCAAAAGGCTTCAGAACAACTTATCATTTGCAAAGCTTAACTTCTCATTTGCTGATCTGATTAAAGAGCTTGGAATACAGGTAGCAGTCATCTCCTCTTTGCAAATAAGAGGTATGCAACAAATGCTTTCAGACTTTCACTCGCTGACTACCCTCCTACCTGATATGTGGCAGAACCCCGACAGTGTATCTTACTTCAGATGCAAACTATACTTCAGTAAAGAAATCCCCCTGACTGATAGAAATTCTGCTACAAATATCTATGGCAACAAAGCACTCTCCTATCTTTCACCTTGTTTCTGTCAGGACCACACATCTGCTCAATGGCTCAATTTTAAAATGAGGCTGGTATATTGGATATGGAATGTTTCCCAAATTCCCCTGTGTTAAAGGCTTGGTTCTCAAGATGCTTCCAGTGGGAGATGGTGGAACTGTAAGAGATGGGGCCTAGTGGGGAGCTTTTAGCTCATATGTTGAAAGCTCCCCAAGAGGATTGTAGGGTCCCAAACCCTTTCTCTCTCTTTTGCTCCCTGACTCATGATGAGGTAAGAGGTTTTGCTTTGCCATGTCCTTCCAACATATTGAGCCACTTTGCCACAAGCAAAGAGCCATGGAACCAACAGATGAGGAATTTCAACCTCAAAAATTGTGTCAAGTAAACCTTTCCTCTTTATAAATTGACTACCTACGGTATTATGTTATAGTGACTGAAGTCCAGGAAGAGAGATACTTTTATCTACTTCACCACAGCCTTAGTATTATCAGAAATTAATTTGCTATAATCTTTCCTTACAGTGATTACCAAATGTATTCCTTATTTGAACTACTACTGCAGGCAACTGATTCCAGATTCTTATCAATCTAATTCTTTTGATACTGAAACAACATCATACAGATACCAATTAACTTTTCTCAGGCACTACTTTCTTTTTGATGCTAGGGTTATTGTAATTTATAAATAACCTATTATGTATTAAAGGCTTCCCATAATTTGGCCCTCTGTTTTCAACCTTTATGTCTTACCATGTCCCCATTTCTATTGCATTTCAACTCTTTTCTCCTTATACCACACACACACACACACAAAATCTCTCCTTTTTCCCTTCTTCATGCCTCTGCAACCATGAACTATATACAACAGTGGAGGGGTTTGTATATTTGTTTGTGATACGGTCTTGCTAAGGCACTCATTTGCCCTGACTGGGCTTGAACTTGATACCCTCCTGCCTCAGCACCCCCCGGAGTGCTGGGATTACAGGTGTGTTCTAATCCACCCAAATGAAAATGCAGAGGATTTTTCAGAGAGAAACATGCTTAGAGTCATTCCTCCATTTCACTACACTTTTATATCTCTTGCTGCGTAAAGCCACTAACTCAAGCTTTAGTTCTTGGATGAATCTTTTCTGACGTCTCCACTCCAAGACACACTATTCACTCACACTTTGGTGCTGGGAAAGGCGCTAGATTCTAAGGGTACAAAGGGAGTTAAGGTATTTTCTTTGTTTTGATGAGCATTTGAGTCCACTGTGGAAAGGTCTGTAAGATTTATTGTCTATGCCACTCGTTGGCATTTATTAAGCCCGGGCTTAACACCATTAACTAACACAGCTCTATATACTTTATAAAACTTTGTGCAGTGAAATATAAAAAGTCAGCAGTCTTGTTCCAATTTATTGTTTTGTTTTATTTAATGTTCTGTTTTTATTGGTTTTATTCTGTTTTGTTTTATTCAATTTTACTATGTCTGATTGCAAGGACAACTACTGTGAAGATAACAAGAGAAACTATGGTAGCCACTGTAGATTTCCTATTGTTATGGTTTGAAGTTCTGTACCACTTTCCCTGCCTTGTTTCGATCGGCTTTATTCTGTTTTATTTTCTTAGGTTTTATTCTCTTTAAAATAAAAAAAGTTAGCAATCAAGAAAGAGTGAAGGGCTGCAGAAAGAGTGAAGGTTTAATTCTTTTCACTGTAAAATCTAAATCTGAAGTGGGTAAATTTGTCCCCTGAAGTTCTCCATGGTGTTTTCTTTATCCCCAGGGCCACTTGCACTGATGATCCTGGCTCTACTCAGTAGCCCTGGTCTACATGCCTCTACCAAGGTTTATCTTCTGCCATAGTCAATTGAGCTCTGAAATTTTTGGTTGTCACTATAACGATCTCCATGTCTTGTAAGAATTTCTGTGAAACCCTGTTTGAACTAACAGAGGCAATACTGGCAAATAGTAAGCCATACAATGGCAGAGGTAAAAAGCACACTTCTCAAGCTAACACTATGAACCTGGAAAAGGCACTTAATCTCTCTGAGCTTAAGCTTCATCACAGTCAAAATGGGAATAATAATACTTATTCATAGGATTGTAACAAAGAGCGGGAAAGGGGTTTGGATAAAACCACATACTGAATTGCACTTGTCTCAACGAGTGTTATTATTAGGTGTTAGCACATGCTAGCATAAAAGGTGAACCAAACGATGCCCACAAATACTGTGTCTCATGTTACAGAAAATGTAATTCCAGAATAATTTGGTTCACTGGGGAAAATACTTAAACTCAACTTATTTTGCAGTTCAACAGTTTTTCGACAACAATTATAACTCACATTTACCCTGAAAAATATATAAATTGACAAACCACAAGTACCACTCTGGTCCATATATGATATGATGTATGAAATAGTAGTTGCAATAGGGAAACAAGAGGAGTCTTTGATTCTGCTTGTCTTAATGGTGAGATTCGGGAGGAGGATACAGATAAGATTTGAGGAACATGTTAATGTTGGAGGAATAAAGATAACTAATATCTTGAACAAGCTATGAAGTATGTGCAATTTTCCTAATAGAGAAGTATTAAAGACATTCCATAGAAAAAGAAAATTCCATGTAGAAGTCTAGAGCATGTTAATAAAGGAATTCTCAGGTATTCAAGACAGGCCAGAGGAGACAGCTAAAGTCCTGAAGATTACATGGCTTTGCTTAAGTCTCAGAGAGCAAACTGTACTACTTACATGTCCACTCATTTTTTATATAATTATCTAAAATAAGATTCCCATATTTTCATCATTGGTATCATATCATTTACTGGTAACAAAATCATTTCATAAAATATAAAGGTACTATGGACGCTGGAGAGAGAACTTCAGTTAGAAAAGTAAATAATGCAAAATAATTTCAGTGAATTTCTTCCTGACTAAAAAACTTATAAAGAATAAGAAGGATTCATTCTTATTGCTATAAAATTTATATATTTATTCATTTCACAAATATTTGTTCAGCAGCTGCTGTGTCATAAACAATGAGTTATATGCTAGAATTCTTCAGGGAACTAGGGTATAGCTTTTGCCTGGTCCTTATTACTTAAGGAAAATAGACATAAATTAAATGAACACTTAAATAATTTGTATAGTGGTAGGGCTACAAAGACACATAGAAGCTATGAGTATATGTAAGAGGAGGTATTCAGTAAAACATGGGAGTTGGTAAAGCTTTCCTAAAAAAGGATTTATAATGAAGAACTAAATTTGCACATAATTCTCTGAAGACAGGAATAAGTGTGGACATCTTTGTGATAATGAAGGAGAAGGTGAAGAATGAACGTAAGGCAGCAGAGTTACAGAGAGCAGAATTCAGAAAGGAAGCTGGCTTCCTGCAAATAAAAGCCAGTGAATTTTAGTATCATCAGCAAGAAAATGCAGCTTATAGACAGGCCCAAAATTAGATAAGAACTTTGAATATTGTCCTGAAATCTTTATCCTAAAATGATGAACAGTGTTAAGATGGGAAATGATATAATCCAAGTACATAATGCATATTTGTTTGTTCTTTCAGTGACTTTTTTCCCACAAATTCTTCCCAAAGCTTTACTGATGCATCACTGATTTCTTTTATGAACGTTTCCCAATGTTTCTATAAAGCGGTGTCTTTTAGACTATTGAAACAGCCCTCGCAAACTTTGCTAGAACTGCTACACATTTTAAGCTATTGATTCTCTTAAAAACCAAGTATTTCACTTTCAATTTTACCTCTCAGAAAACACAAAATCACTACTAACCAAAAAAGAGACATCTACTACAAAGGCTTCATAAAAATTTATTAGCATGGTTCAATAATTGCGGACTAGGGAGTCAAACAAGAAAGAAAACCATCCCTTAGGTTTAGACAGAGCCATTTCTTGCTTAGAGAACACCAGATACCAAGTACCATGATCAAGGCTCTTATTTTTGGAAAGGAATATACTGCTCAAAAAGAAAGAACGACTGGGATGTGATGGGGGAAAGGAGAAAAGAAAGAAGGGAAAGAAAAACACACACACATATGTATGTGTGTATTACATATATATATGATATAAAACATCCCTATATAAAAATACATACAAGATAGCTAAGATAATTATACTACTAATTCCTGTCAGTTCATTGAAAGCAATGATTTGTGTTTACATTGCTTGATGAGTTTTTCATGCCTATATCTTGTAACCTGAGCAACTACTTTGAGATAACAATACGCAACATACTAACCATTGTTTATCCCCTATTAGCTTGTTTTGAAATTCTGTATCATTTTTATTGCTTTTTTCTCTTTAAAAGAAAAAGAAAGAAATAAAACATACAATGTTTAAGAGGATTCCCTTCAACATTCAATTATATATTCTGATTTTTAGATGGAATTTAATAGAAATGATTTTTAAAGAGGCATATATTTATAAAAATAATGCCTAATTTTACCACTTTCGTGGTATTTCATATTTTAATATAATAGTTTACATAAATGGGTTCAAATTGGGGATCAGAAGATATAATTACAGTGCTTCTAAATGCAACAGTTTTCACTTTTTATTTTTACACTCATGATCTCTAAATTATACTCTGTGACCCAAAGAGAGACCTTTAAAATTAATTTGGCCTTATGCAAAATTGTTCAAGTTTAAATCTGTTTTCTTTGAAAGGAAACAAAATATTCCATTTTAAGAGTCAGAGAAAAACAAAGCTAATGAAAATATATAAGTTGTAAATTTTGAGAATGGCTGTATCTGGTTACATGCCAGCATTTGGTTTTTAAGAGTTAATAGCCTACTGCCCAAATTCTTTGTTCATCTTAAAAACTCACAAAAATGCCATTTGTTATCACTCTTTGAACTAAGGACCCTGATGCTGACAAATCAGAGAGGTGGAGAAATAACCTTTATACATTCAATTTCCCAGAGCAAAGAGTACCAAATGATCATAGAATGAAAAGGGTTTGTTACTTGGGATTCTTCTCTGTTTAAAGTTAAGATAAAGCAATAAGTTCATTACATTCACATATGAAGAAAAATTTAAATACCATCAACCTAGAGGAATAAAGGAAGTCTTTGCAACTGCTCAGAATACTAACATATTCATTTTTAATTTAAGTACCTCTATAATAAGGGCACTTTTTTTGTAAAAGGCATTGTAGTTTGAGAAACTAAAAGCTTTTTAAGTGTACTTGTATAAATTAGTTTTAATAGCAATGAATCACGTTATTCTTTATTTTTCGGTAGCTTTTTAAAAATAATATTCTTAGAAATATGGTAGGGGGTTAATATTTTATAGTAATTTGCTTTTGCTACTAGAAATTACTTATTAATTTGCATTTACCCACACCTACATATGAATGATCGCTAATATACTGATGTACATACAAGGTGTGATCAAACATTATGGTTAATTTTTAAATTTAAAAAAAATTAATACAATAAAGGTTACACTGCCATTTAGCCCTCTCAAAACATTCTCCTACACTTTGAGCATTCTTATTCTTTCACTCCTGTCACTCTCATTACAGTCTACATTCATGGCAGTTTCCATAAAACGAAAACATCACAATGTTTCTTCATTTACCTTATCCACCAGATCTGGCACTGTGTAACTTCTGGCTTCTTCCCAAGGTCAAAATGACCGTGGAAGGTAAATGTTCAATCTGTTCAGGACACCAAGGCAGTTAGGATAGCCACCAAAGACACTCATGCCAGAGAACTTCCAGAACTGCTTCAGAAAGTGACAACACTGATAGAATAAGTGTGATGGAATGGACATGGAGGGGTTTGAGCAGAATTAATGGTGATGGGACATTCACTGTCATTTTTAAAAATCTGAACATTTTCCATATATCACATTTTTGTGTGCATTTAAACATTACAGTTATAAACGCTGGTCTATTTCTTATTTTTATCTTTCTTTCAAGCATACCCTAAAATATTTGTTTTCCATTGAGCTTATAGCTTTATAAGAGGCAATATTTTATATATTTTGTTTCTAATCTTTTGCAAAATAGAGAAGACTTTCAATATATTTAGGTATTTTACTTAAATGGTTAAGAAGAAAGTTCTAAAATATGCTTAAATTACTGCCAAATAAAGAATATAGGCAATTTTATCTTTTAAATATCTTGTAGGATTGCTGAAGAGCATCAGAACTTTGAGTCAATGTATATTTTCAGATTAAATAGTACTTAACCTCTGAAGAGAAAAAAAGCCAAGTGTAAATTGCATAGCTTTTCCGAATGCAATACAAGTTCCATGATTAGATTTAGTACAAAATCAAGTTTCAATTTAAAAGCCAGCTGTAAATACATACATACATACAAAATTGCCTCTGTATTATGTTTAAGGATCTTAGAAACAGCTTGCAGAAACTATCAAAGCTTTAAAAATTCCATTTAACCTAGAATGTCTGCTTTGACCCAACTGACATGTTACAATATTATTCTCTCTAGTTCCTTTGCAGTATGCTCCATCTCATCCTGCTAAGAAATCACCACCTAACCAGAGCAAATATGTTCCATTTCACCACAGATGCAGTTTTACATAGAATGCAAACAGAAAGAGGAATTAAGAATTTGGAGTACCCTATCTTATTCTAATACTTGTTTATCTAACCAATATAATTTGGTGAGGCAAAAGCTTCTTTCAATCAAATGATGGTGAGTTCTAAGCACTTGGATGTTGATATTTGCAGTCCTCTCTTGATAACTTTCCCAATTAGTGATTTGGAAGACAATTTTATACTACTGGTCACAGTCACAAAAAGCAAATGTAAAAATACTTGATGTGGATATCTTATTTACTTATCCATCATTTAACACAGTTATGAATATAGCACTTTTTAATCTCAAAGATTTTAAGGGAACAGACTGTTTCTAATCTTTGTGTAATCAGAGTGTGTATATTATTGAAATATATATATATATATATATATATATATTCTGAATCAGAAAATACTCTAGTAACCCTTTTAGCAAGACTGAGAATATGAGATATGTGGGCCCACTTTAATACTTCATAAATGTTCCCTGTCATGGTATTTTCCTCTCCAATTTTTAATGACTCTAAAACATGACTACTTCTCTTATCCTGATTCTAATCAATTCCTCCAAAACAATCTTTCTCACAAAAGTCATTCTATCAGGTGTTGAATGAGCTAAAACATAGGCAGTGGTAGCTAGTATTTAAGCAAATTATTAAATAAATCATTCTTTTACCTAAAGAAGTATTTTGTAAACTATATTTAAATAAGAACTATTCATTGTAGGATGTTGTTAAATTTGGCTATGTGACAGACATTTTAGCCCAGGCACAGAAGTAAATATATGTGAGGATGATATGGGAAACATACACAAATATGAAAAACCCTCCCACACTGGTGGATTCAATTTCAGTCATCTGCTTTTGACTGTCAAAGGACAATGAAAAGTAGGCACTCAAGCTAGACATAGCCTAAAATATAAATAATTCAGATTTTTTATTCAGCCTGTCTGGCTGTTTGTCCTTACTGTAAATAGCTAAGGAATAGGTCAAGACATAGTCACTTGATATAGCTCAAAATTCATTATTGCCAAGCATCATCCCTGAATTTATTGTAACAAAACCACACTAATGAAGTCAAGGTCGTAGGTTCCTGTAAAGCAGTCAGTCTCTTTCCATCTCTGAGTCACATCTTTTCCTGCCTTCCTGCAAATGTATGTCATTAGCCAAAAGAGAAATATGTGTGAGAAAGAGAATAAAATAGTGTCGGTACTTTTACCAGCACTGGAAAACAATACTTATTTCATGCCTTGTGGAGTGGTTGAAAAGCAATACAAATACCCTTATATATGAAGAATCCTATACTTAGTGTAATAAAAGAAGGTGATAACTCCAGAGCATTATAAAATATTAATTTAAACAGAAAATAAAGGCTTTAATTTAGCTTAAGAAAAATTATTTACATGATTTCTCCACAGCTTTCTTCTAATAATATAGAAATTTTAGAGGGCAGTGATTCTTGGAAAGATAAAAAACTCATACGATCCTGCCAAATGTACAATAAAAGTCTATTTTTGAAAGTTTGCTGTATACTCATGATAATGTCTATTATTTATCAGAAAAAAAGAATATTTTTATCTATTTGTTAGAAAACTGGTACTTTCTCACTTTTTCAGTCATTGCCCTTTGTCATTAATGAAATAGAAAGCTGCTATTAAAATTTTAAAGTAATATTATTTTTTTAGTAGTGCAAGATACGAGTATTCATTAAAACCTGTCTCTGTACTACAGAATTCAGAGGTCCAATACCATTATTGAGACTATTCCAAGTTTATACCAAATTGTTAAATTTGTCACTTCATAATACTAATGTATATTATTTTTAAAACAGTTTCCAGACAACTAAAATAAGCCACAAATGAAAAACACATTGCCCATTATCACAGTGGACAAGGGTATAATTAACTCTCTACAGTATTTATCATACTGCTTTATCTATAGTTGATAATTAATAGTCGATTGTTTAGAGGACAAATACAAAATGAGAAAATCCATTTAAGGTATAAAAACTGGTGGGTCAGTCACCTTGCTAGAAGCACTGAGTTACGGAAGGCCAGCGGTAGCAAGGAAGACCCATGCGATGACAAAGGAGAAAATGCTCTCAAGAATTTTAATGAGGGTAAAAGGTCTAATAGTTCATTCCCATTATTTGCTACACTTTGCCTTGTTTTAGAGAGTTCAGGAAGTATAAAACAATAGTGCAAAATCTGTGATTTTTATGCCTTGCTGCTTTCTATTATATACCGTAACCTTGTGACAGTGATAAAGTACATAGTAAATAAGTTTTAGAGCCTTTTTCTAGCCAACTATGTAGTGTCTTGGGGGTCAAATGTTAAACATAGTCAACTCGATTTTTTTTCTCCAAAAAGAAATGCAGAAACTGGAGGTTACGAGAAAGCTAGGTTAAAAGCACATGACAATTACTAAAATAAAATCATTTTGAAAAGAATGCATTTTAAAGTAAAACATGCTGTGCTTAACAAAGATAAAGAGAAGTACTTCCAAAACATTATAGATATTTTCTGAGGATTATTTGTAAGTACATACTTGGTCTGATTTCAAAGGCCCACTGTGCCCCCCTTCTGAGATCTTGGAAGGTGTACTAGGTGGGGCATTTCAGTTACAGTGAAAGGAAATAATATCACCCTGTTTAAGGTGGAAAGGGGAGGAAATCATATAGCTTCTGCAAAGCTGCAGGAACATCTTATGGGGCCAAATGGAAGGAATAGCTGGACATAATCAGTCTTAGGAAGCAAAGTGAACCAGGAAATGAATAGTTCCTGAGGTAGAACAAAAAAAGATAGGTAGAAAGGAGACAAGGAAAACTGTAATTTTAAAATCGTGCTTTTAAGGAAAACTACAGCTTCAGGACACAAAAGTTACTCATGCGTTCTTCAAGAAATTTACTGCAAAGAATTTCCAAAGGGTTGAAGGACACAATAACACTATAACCTGGGGGCTCTAGGTCCATCCTTTTCACCTGTAAATTGCCCTTTTGGTTACACACCTCCATCTCAAAGAAGCAATACACACAGCAGGCAACACAGCCCTAGATTTAAAACACATGCCAACGATTTGTGTTCTAACCGAGCCCAGCAAAATGGGTAAACTGATTGGAGGAACACACGTCCTTGATCCTTGACCACCTATCTTTTTTATTTTTAAATTTTATTTATTTTTTATTTTTTATTTAAGATATTGACCACCTCTCTTAAAGACACCCTAATATCACACAAATACCTCCACCTCATACCATAATGCACCCCATTCTGAGGGCCTACTCTCTATTCACCGTGTGTCTACTGTACTTCTTAACCCTGCCTAACAAACCTCTTCATTCTTCTCACTAATGTGTCTTGAAAATTCTTTTTCTATGACAGAAATCAGAGAACATGACCTGCCCCGTGGGTGGGGTACACTGAAGTCACCAACTCCTCTTCGGGGAATATCCTCAGACCCAATCAATGACAATTTCCACATCACCAACTGGATAAACTGTGCTCTTTCTCTGCTTTGTATATTTCAGAGTTTTTCCTACATTCTATTGTTTGCCACCGCTTCCCCTTCCCTTTCCTTCCTCACCCTCCCCTCCCCGTGCCTTTCTCTGACACTGAAAGGACAACACAAAAGATGACAGTGTTCTAGTATTCAAGTGGACAAACAGACAAACTCACACAGACGCTGAGTGCTCTTAGTCACAATCCTGATGAGAAGGGATTCCTATTAAACTGTGTCACAGTGAAATAACATGACTACAAAGACAGACTTGCCTACTCATTTAGAGAACATGTCACATATAAAACTAGGATATATAATTTAGGAAAAACACTCCTTCATTTGTCCGCTCAACAAATACTCAGCATATTATATCTTAGTTACTGTTCTAAATACTGATTATGCAGAAAGTAAGATAATAGGGTAGGTGGGTAAACTGATCTCACGGATCACAGAGGTTATAGTGGTTTTATGCAAAACCAAACAAAATACTCCTCTACCTTGTTAGTTTGAGATGAAAACAAGGATGGAAAAATCTTTTAAAAAGAAAAGTAATTTCTTTAGCTCCTAAAAGCAGAAATAAATCTGGGATGAAATTTAAGATCACTAGCCATGGTGCCTCTCCAAACACATTATAGATTTAGGTTGTTCTTAGAGGAAAGGAAACTGTGAAACCTCCATAAAAAGAATAAAAATAGGTTCAATAAATCACGGTTACATAAATATATCTGAGATGTGATCCACAGAATAGGCTTATGCAGGTTTACTACTCACCGATACAATGCAAAACTTGTAGGAAATAATAGTAGAGTGCAAAAATAGCTAGATCTTTCTTAACATGAGTTCTGTTTATCATGATGTGCCAATACCAGATTGTGTTTTGGAGGGAGGTTACTAATGGAATAAATATGCCACGCTGTTATTTCAAGAAATTTTATATTAAACGGACTGCTTTTAGCACATTCCAAGTTGTAATTTGAAATAATGGCTCATTCAGTAGTGCAGTATAATGAAGATTTTGGCACACAGTCTCTCTTTTCAGGACTCATAAGAAGGCACTTACAATTCTGTGCTCATCAAGGAATGAAGACAGAAGCATCTGGAGTGTAGCATCATGGTCCACCTCTGTATCTAACTTTTTTCAAATCCCCTTTATTAGTTTATCTGATTTCAAAATGTTAACTTGCCACGTAAATGCTGACATTTTATAAATAT
>RJWT010028987.1:0-15061 GCA_004365215.1 Cuniculus paca | reverse complement strand
TTTTGAAGTCCTGTATTGCTTTCATTGTTTTGTATTGATTGATTTTATTCTGTTCTGTCATGTTTGATTTTATTATTCCTGATGGTAGGGGAAATTATTTTGAAAATAGCAAGGGGCAACATGGTAATCGTTGTTGGCCTATCTTTGTTTTGTTTGGTTTGTAAATCTTGTATGACATTCTTTGCTTTGTTTTGATTGAATGTTTTGTTTTAATTTGTATTTGTTTTACTCTCTTCCAAATAAAAAAAAAACAGTACAGCCAACTGCTGACATGTGTATACATTTTTTTTTGGTGGACTCTCTATATATGTATATTTATAGTGAGAGCTACATATTTGATTACATCCATATATTATACATATCCAATTGTTTATGAATATATTTATCTATATATTTTTATATATTTATATATACTCATATATACCTCCTATCAAACTAATATATCTATATCTATATTTATATCTATATATTCTAGATTCCCAAAAGATTTTCTGGGATGAATAATTGGTGGTAGATCATTTTTGTTATAATAATGATATTGACAATTTATATTTCATAAAAGCTATTGCAATTGTTATTTCTGCTAGCAATACATGAAATTGCCCATTTCCTCACATTGCCAACAAAATTGAAGATTGTCCTATGTTTTTCAAATTGATAACAAAATAAATTATGCCTCATTGATTTGGAAACTTTTAAATAGCTTACATTTCTGTGATATATATTTCTGGCTATTATCTTTCCTTCTAACCTGACTATTGAAATGTTTTGTCAATTTAGTAGCCAAGTGGTCACATCACTATAATGTAATCTCTGTGCTAAGAATATTAAGCCTTTTACCATTATGTATATTTTAAACATTTATTCTATTACTTGCTACTAAACATTGTATCATAATTGTTTTAGATACCAAAATAAAGTGTGATAATAAATTGGTTTTATATATTTAAATGATCAATTTTTTTTCAGTTGCTGTTTTTCCATTATGTCCTAACACTTCCCAAAATCATACAAATTTCTTCTAATTTTTTTTAGTGCTTAATATTTTATGTATCCTTTCATATGTCACTTAAAAATTGAGAGTATTCCAAGAAATGCCCCATTCAGCAAATTGGTCATTGTGCAAACATGACAGAGTACACTTAGCAAACCAAGATGGCAGACTACTACACCCATGGGCCACTTGGTATAGCACCCATCATAGAATGCAGTCTCTCACCAACCAAAACATCATGAGTAGTGTATGCCTGAAAATATTTAATGCAATAAGTGCTAATTCCTTGATTATTAAATTATATATTTTAATGTGTTATTGTCAAAATTAAACATATATAAGGCATTAAATTGATTAAAATTTAGTACTTTGTGCTTTAAAATTACAATCCATTTTGATTCTGGAGCTAATTTCAACCTAAAGTTACAATAGTAGGTTATAAATTTGATTTCAATATACTGTATCTGAAAATGACACTTGTCATATGACTTACTTGCGGTAAATAAATATATATGCCCTATTAACTTACTTCCTATTCTCATGTAAGTCTGAATTATGGGTGAGTTGCAAATAAATTAAGACATTGTATTTAAATCAATGTGAAGCTACTCAGAGCAAAATGAAATGAAAACAGTTACATTCATTCTATCATTCAGTGGTAAGAAAAATACCACTTTTTTACTTCTACAACTGACTTATATACCAAGAAATACTTGATCTATAGAATCATGCTCTTCTAGAGAGGCTTATGGGATCCTCCCTTTCATAGATAAATCTGACCTGTTAAATTCTTCCATGACCTCTTCTTTAGGCATTCATTTTTCTGCTTTTGTTTTTGCTTTTTTAGGAACTCTAGGTGGTTTCCCTTAGTTCACTCATTACTTTGTGACTCAACCTCAAGTATCACTCAATATTCATAGAGAGGAATTACATAAGAATAGCCTAAGCTTAACATATCATCCTACTTTCCTGTTCAACACAGAGAACACTGTTAAAGTTAAGAAAGCAATAACACTACATACTTTTAAAGTTTAGTTTAGAAAATTCACTAAACCTAATATTCTAAAGCAATAAAGAATTGTGACTACATAAAAATTAGGAAAATGTATGGGTTAAGCATATAAAGAGAGATTAAAAGTCACGAAAATGATAAACTATTATTTGCAATGCATACAATGAAAAAGAAGGCATTGCATCAATAGAAGAGCACTTACCTATCATGTTTGAGGCCCTGGGTGCAAACCCCAGCATAGAAAAAAGAAAAGCTTAGATAGCACAAACACCTTTCCCATGATGAATGTGTTCATTATGTATTCAAACATATACTAACAGAAAATATAAAAATTATAAGAATACATTTTGTTGGTATAAAAGACATTCTTATAAATAAAATCTTTAAAAGGAAAAATAGAAAAACATGTTATGAGGCATAACTATGAAATCTAGAAAACAAGGATAATGTATGAACTTCAGCAGTTCCTAACCTTTTCTGGTGCTGGGGACCAGTTTTGTTGAAGATAGCTTTTTCACAGACTAAGCTAAGGGGGTAGAAATGATTTCAGGCAGATCTAAGGGGGTAGGAATGATTTCAGGCAGATTTAAGTGCATTACATTTATTGTGCACTTTGTTCCTATTGTTATTACATTGTAATACATAATGAAATAATTCTACATCTAACCATGATGCAGAATCAGTAGACACCCTAAGCTTGTTTTGCTGCAACTAGACAGTCCAATCTAGGCATGATGGGAGATAATGACACCTGAAATGGGTTGCTTGTGTCCTGTCTGCTCCATAATCTCATTTTGACTTGCCACCAGATGCAATTTAAATGTCTTTTCACACTCAGTGAAGAGGGTTTTGATATAGGTCTGCAAACAATTGACTTATTCTGGTCTCTTATGCAGTCAAACCTCTATGCTAATGTTAATCTGTATCTGCAGCTACTTCCCAGTACAAGCATCACTGCCTCAGCTCCACCTCAGACTATCTATCAGGCTTAAGATTCTCATAAAAAGCTTGCAACCTAGAGTTCTAGCATGCACAGGAATCCTCACACTTCTATGAGAATCTAATGCTGAGGCGGATCTGACAGGAGGCAGAGATGAGGTGTAATTTGAGGCCATGGCTGTAAACACAAATATAACTTTGGTCACTGATCCACCACTGACTTCCTATTGTATATCCAAGTTCCTCACTGGCCATGAACTGGTACTCTGGGTTGGAGGTTGGGGATCTCTGATCCATTATATGAAAAAAATATATATATATGTATGATGTCACAATAGAAAAAAATCATATACATTATTGTTTTGAGTTGAAATTACCATAAAAATAGCAATACAAATGAATAGTTTGTGCTGTCATTGTTTGATTATTTGATCATTTTTTATGCCTAGATCTTGTAACCTCAGCAACTACTTCTAAGATAGCAATATGGAATGTATTAGCTAGTGTTGATTTCTTACTGTTGTTTTGTTTTGTTTGAAATTCTGTATTATTTCTATCCTTTATTTTGTTTTTTTTAAATAAAATTTAAGAAAAAAGAAATCTAAAAACAACCTAATTGTCTATAGCTTATTTTTTTACTTTAAAGTGAATAAAACTTAACAAAATAAAACAGAATAAAGTCAATCAAAACAAAACAGTGAAAGTGGTACAGAACTTCAAAACAGGATAATAGAAAATCTACAATGGCTACCATAATATCTCTTGTTATCTTCAAAATAGTTGTTCATATCATCAGACATAGTAAAATCAAGTAAAACAAAACAGAATAAAACCAATCAAAATGGAACATTAAATAAAGCAAAACAAATCAGAACAAAACTAAACAGTGAGAACAATATTGGATTTCAGAAACAAGACAGAAGGAAATCCTCCTTATTTGCTATATTGTATCCTGTTATCCTCCTAATAGATGCTCAGACTACTGGCCTTAGGCTTGCAAAGTCAATCAAACAATACAAGCATTTAGTTGTTTTTGTACCTCAGTTGCTGTCAACTCAGCCTGTCCTCCAAACCAGACAGATGCTAACCAGGGTGGGGGTGGGGTGCTTCTTGATTCTCAGCCCACACGCCGGTTGGCTCATGGGAAGGGCAAACTGGTTTCTCACTTCCTGGGCCCTGTGTGGCTTACATGGCTAACAGGAAGGGCGAACTGACTTGTTGTACTCCTCCCAAACCCAGCACAGCTTCTGCCAACTCATGGAAGGGGTGGACTGTCTTCTCTCTTCCTTGGCCCTGTAAGGCTTGCATGACTTACGGAAAGGGCAAATTGGCTTCTTGTTGTACTCCTCCCAAACACAGAATGGCTTCTGCTGACTCATGGGAAGGGTGAACTGGCTTCTGTCTTCCTGTGCCCTGCCCCACTCATGGGTCCACAGAAGCTGTACTGGGTCTGGGAGGAATACAACAAGAAGCCAATTTGCCCTTCCCAGAAGCCATGCAAACCATGTGGGGTCGATAGTCTACAGGAATAAAGAGTTATTGAGATCTTTAAAGAGACTTAGTAACTGGCTGTCACACATCGTTTTTCTCACTTTATTCCTGAACAAACCGATATTTAAATTCAAGTGTATTTTCATTAATATCAGTAAAGTAGTATAAGTTAGGGCATATATACTACTCTAAACATTAGACAATTGCAATTAGTTAACCATTCAATAATTGGTCTCAAGAGGACTTCCCAGTAAGAATATTAAATGTGACACAGGAAGATTTAGTCAATGAAATGGAGAAAGAAATTAACTCATATTCCCTCAGTGCCTGTAAAGATTTTCATCAGATAGGTTGTCTTGTAGGCAAAAATTGAGCAGGGATTTGGGAAGAAGGGAAGAGTATGGAGATTAGTAAGTTATCAAATGATTTTATGGAAAATCTCTTCTCATCACAATAAAAACTATGGATACTCCTTGAATAATAAGATTTTAGGTTTTAGTTTTTCTTTTTTTGAAGAGCTCATGGTTAGTGATGGTAAATATAATTTGTTAGAAGAAAGAAGTAGTTAATAGAATGACATATTTTGAACTGAAAAAAGGAAATAAATAAATGTAAAAGCTTGTATTTATACATACATATATATGAAAAATGTAACAGAGGTTATTAGTAGACAGGACTATGAAAGGAAATATATGGTTGGGGACAGTCATATGGTTATGGGTCAGATAAAAAAATAGGAGTAAGTAAAAATAACAAAATTGAAATATGAGAGAACAAATACTAATAAAAATGGAGGCCATAATAGTATTGAAATAAATGATTGTAATTAATATCTTGATTTGAATTTTTCTTTCCTACTTATTTACCATCTGTGTAGAACACGATAATGGATTTTGTATTTTGCATCTTCCACAAATTCTAATGAAACTTGAATCTTCCTATACATATAGCTAATAGATAAATGATACCTAGATTGCATGAGGTATTAGATTGTTAAATAAAGATTGAATCTTTAGGAATGCCACATTGATCGATTCCTCTCCCGCTCTCTCTTCCTCTCTCTCTGTCTCTCATTCTTTCTTTGGTACTAGGGAGTCACCTCAGAGCCTTTGCACTGAGCTATATCCTCTACTTTTTTATTTTTATTTTAACATGGGTCTCACTAAGTAGGTAACTTGCCCAGGTTGGGTTCAATCTTGCTATCTTCCTGCCTGGGCTTCCCTGAGTGCTGGGATTACAGGTGTATTCCACCATGCCAGCTCAAGATTCCATCTTGCCCACATATAATTAACTAATAGCCATTTGTAGTCATTATGACTTATATTGTTCATCCCACTATGTGATTTTTAAAAACTACTTTGTCTGTCATGTAGTAGATCTAAAATGTTAGATACACACACAAAAGATTATATTGTCATATATCCCAAGAATCAGAAATTTAATCCAGTAATAAAACTTCACTAGTAATATTTGTACTATAAGTAATTATAATGTCCAGGCAAACACAGAGAGGTCCAGTATAATATACACAACTGTATCCCTCACACAAAAGAGAGCTGGCTATGTCATAAAACACCTCAATCTTCAACTTAAATAGTTACATAGCATATGGGATACTTTCAAAAGAGCTGCGCATAAGTACAAAGCTTTATATTTTTTACCTTGAACTGATACCTCTACCAGATAACCTGGTACAACCTGCTAAATGCATCTTGTGTAAATAGACTTTTCCACAAGCAAGTACTATTAGTTTGTCACTAGTTTTATTATTAATGTAAATACAAGAAGATTGCATTGGATCATTTTCTTTATTTCCTTCCTTTGACACCTGGAAGGGGAGAAAAAATGTTGTAAATCTACTGCTTAAAAATTTGTATGAATTTGGATACATTTCAAAAAAGCTTGCAAAAGACAGGTGTAGAAATATCAACTACTCAATAACAAGTACATAGAAATAATTAATTTGAGATTGAGAGAACAGAGACCATTTATATTCATTTTATAGAATATTATGTATCCAACACAATGGTAACATTTCATATATCTTCTTTGATGTGTCTCTAATATGTTTGTTAAAAAACATTTGGCAACGGGATTGTTCATGAACTACTTGTAAAAGTCAGTTAAAAGAAATACCTCTTTGAAAAGCTTTCAAAGTCTAGATATCAAAACTTTTTAAAATTGAAATTTAATTTTTATGCCTCAACAGAGTCAATCAATTCTATTTTCCTGGTCCACCCAGAGGAATGACAATTAGTTTCTGCCAGGTGACTCATTCACAGAAAAGATACATTGAGTAATTTTGCATATGTTTCATGCTGTTTATTTTTATTTTTATCAGAATACTACAATTATTTTTCTTCAATAGCAGGATTAGATAATATGCCACTCCTATCAACTACAATGAAGTAACCTTATTTTATTCAAGAAGTTTTCTTGGTACTGGAAATTGAACTCATTACCTCACACTTGTCAGGTCATAAATTTCATAGATGCAATGTCACATGACTTTACTACCTTAACACACTAACTTTAAACATAAGCAAACTTTCAAAATAAGCTAATGATTATTATCACAATTAGTTACATATCCATAGGCTTTAATAATTTGAATGGAATTGTCATAATTTACACATAATTTAATAAGTAAAAACTGCTAATGAGTGATAATATAATAAATTAAGATATAAAATTTATTGGTAAACTGAAATTTTAACTTAATAGGTAATTGCTAACCTAATTAATAAATGCAGTAAAACTTGTGAAGTGTTTCTTCTGGGAAAAGAGAAAAATGCAACAATGCCAACAAAAGACAAACTAATAAAGATCTTAAATTGGCTACCTTCCATCCTAAGACCCAAACTCATAAATAGAAAGCTCCTCATAAGAGAAAATTTAACCTGCAGCAATTCCAAGTCTGTCTCATTATGTGGTATAGAGGTCAACATTTTGTTAATTTACAAAGAAAAAATAAAATGTGCATATCTAAATTTGACAATAATAATCATTTTGCAAGTTTATTAATAAAGAGAAAAAAGAAAACACAGATTGAAGAGCAGGTATTCCCTGAGAGAGAAGAATTGCTGGAAAACCTTTAGAAAATTACTGATAGAGGTCTTAAAATCATGTGATCTCTATTCTCAAAAAGCATGTAGCATGAATTACCTGAAGTATGTTAAACAAAATATAACAGGTTGTGTGTGCACTTTCCAAGAGATACAGTATATATTCACACATTCTCTGTTCAAAGTCCTTTTATTTAAAATCTGTCTTGATTACTTGCTCTTTGATATAGAAAGTAATTGCAACTTATCAGAGAGTGTCTTAGTTACTTTCTCATTACTGGGACAAAATACCCAGCATCCACAAGTTAAAGGAGGAAAGGATTATTATAGCTCACAATTTGTAGAGGTTTCAGTACATAGTCAGTTGGCTCCAAGGCATGGTGGCATCACAGAGGGGCATGACAGGCAGGAAGCAATGAAATTTCCTTCTTTTTTCCTTTTTTATTCCAATCAGGCAGCAAACCTATTCGCTGATGCCACCCACACCCAGGCTGGGTGTTCACTCTTTACTAAGTCTCTCATCCATACCCAGAACTATGCTAAACCAATCAATGAGCTAATGCACTATTACAGACCCGTGATCCAGTCACCTCGCAAAAACCCCACCTAAGAGCACATAAGGCTTTGGGGTTGGAACATCTAAACATAAGCTTGCTTCTTCCAGCACAGCTCTTGAAGTACCTTGCTGGAAGGATGGAGAAATAAAGATAAGAGTCAGAGTACAGAAAGCTCAGGTCAGGTGGGGCTGCTTAACCACTATGGGGCATTTATTTATACATTCCACGGGTTGATGTCATATGACACCCCTCTGCCTAGCAACCAGTTTGCATGGCAGCCTCGAGGCTCCTCACAGTCTTGGAGTTGGAGCAGCTTGTTCATGTGGCTCACCTCAAGCTCTCTTTGTTCCAGGGACTGGGCTTCCTCCAGTCCCACAGGTGTGATCGATCCCCAGCTTCAGCAGCTCCCCACGTAAGCTATAAAGAGTCATTTTTCTGTGTCTCAATTGTCAAAGTATTGACATAAAGTTTCTGTAGCAGCAAAACATTTAGTCATTCCTGTACTCATTTAATGACTGCCTACAATGGACAACAGCATGCGCTAAACTTGCTGGAGTGCAACATGAAGCAAGGCAGACTGATCTCTGCCTTCCTGGACTTTCTGTAGTAGCAGAAGAGAACTATAAAACCATTGTACTTTATGGTATAATGTTGAAAGGTGATCAATGCTAGGAGAAAAGCAAAGGCAGGTCACTTCCAGACATGCTTCTTTGTAGAACTGAGACTAGAGCAGTAACTGTACTGAGATGAGGTAAAGAACCATAAGCATTTCAAGATAAAAGTTTTCCAAAGAGAATGAATATCAAATGTAAAGGCCTGGTTTAAGGAAAATGTTTGATTTGCTCATAGAGCAGTAAGATCTGTGTGCCTATCACAGGGTAAACAGAAGGAGTATGGTAGATGGGAAGTTTAGGAAAGTATCCAGGGTGTTTGTAAACCTTATGAATATTTACATTTCTTTCCAGGCACAGTAGGGAAACAGGAGGGTATTGAGCAAGGTGTTTACAACTCATGTTTTTAAGGAATCATGATTGTTGTGAAAAGAATCTTTTGAGTCTGTGAACAAGAATATAAAAAATTGAAGTAGTTACAATAATTGAGAGATTCTGGTAACTGCACCAAGTAACAGCTCTGGAGAGGATAAGAAGTGAAATTTGGAACATATTTTGAAGCAGAGTCAAGAAATCTTGCTGTCTGATAGGGTTCAAGATTGAAAAGTAAAGCTAAAAACTGAACAATATAATATAAAAGAAGTTAAGAATTTCTTCATGCTTTTAGCCTAACAGAATGGAACTGCCATTTACTATGTAAGCTGAGGAAGATTTGTGATAAAGACAAGATAAGGTCTTTTCGGGGTGCATGGAGGATGATTATCAAGAATTATATTTTAGACATGTCAATTTCAATTTTTCTTTTAGTCAGACAAGATAACATGTTGTGTATAGGATTAGATATATTCGTTTAAAAATCAAGGGCAAAATCAAATCTGGAGAAATGTATTTGAGAGTAATGAACATCTTATCATAAGATAATGTCTGAACCATAGCAATGAACTATTACCTTGACAGCTTATGCAAATAACAAAGACAAAGGTATTGGAGATCTAGCTGACTCATGTGTGTGTGTACGTGTGTGTGTGTGTGTGCGTGTGTGTGCGCTTTTGGCCTCTTTTTTCTGATACTCACTAAGACTATACATGGAAAATAAAATTTTAGATGAGTCAATTTCATTGCACAAATACATTTCCAAAGGAATGATACAGCTTCCATAACAATGCTATTTTATGTACAATTTGTATATATTTGGTAAGAGTAACAAGCATATATTATTCTTATTGTACTTTTCCTCAGATATTTGTATGACTCATTTCTTTATAAAAGTATTTCCCAATGATCTCCAATTTATGTTGAAATTGCTAGTATTGAACCTGTCTTCAGAGGTACACAACCATATAACTGAACAAAATTCATGAGTATATATTTTCAAGCACTGAATAAAGGACAGCACAGCGCTGTGCTCTGCAAGGAATGAAAATTTCATGGGGTAAGCCTCCCAATTATGTCAGCTTTCTGCAGGGGGCTATTGCCCGAGGCATGGTGCAGATAAAGCGACACTTAGCAGAGAATAAGCTTTTCATTGAGGTGAGAAGGTGGAGGTCAGTTGGAGCAGCAGAAGAGAGTGGACTCTTCAGGTTAACAGGAGAAGAAAATAACATTACTGTGTAGTCAGGAGAATTCTGAAATGAACCCTGAGATCCTGTCTTCTGATGCACATATCCACATAGATGCTGGGACTGTAAGTAGGACATCTTTTATTCCCATGATTAGTTTGTTATATGGAATGACAGAATCAGAGAAAGAAATTATTGAGGATATGCCTGGTCTGATTAGGTTGAGTCCTTTAATCTTTCTCAGCTGGTCACGAAGGTGGCAGTCAGAGAGACATGCCCTCCACAGGAGAAGAAAGCAACAGGCATGCTCTAAAATGCCAACAGTGGCCACACGGAAAGCAATGCAGGTAAACTCTAGAGCTGAGAATGGCTGCTGACCTACAGCCAGCTACAAAATAGGAATCTTGACGCTATGATCAAAAGAAACCAAACTTTTTCAATAATTCAGTTGAGTCCGGAGATGTACTACAGACTTCCAGAGGGGAATATAGTCCAGAAAGTTTTGTGTTATTATCTGTTTATGACACACCATGTATTAACTACTGTTATTCTCTTATTATTTGGTTATGAAATTTTATTTTTTCCCAAAATAAAAAAAAATAATTTCATCATTTTCAAAGGTGAAGAAAGAACTTAGCCAGTCTATTGCTGATCTTCTGAGCTTCAGAAATTAAACTAATAAAAGGATATTATTTTACACTGCTAAGTTTGCAATTATTAGTTACACAACAATAGAAGTATAAGAGAGCCGTGACTATCAAACTGCCTTTTGACCAAGACCTCGGCTGACATTCTGAGGACAATGGAAGAACACTGATGATAAGAATGAGAGCTGATCACAAACAGCAGAGGTCATGCAGTGCTGGCAACTGAGGTCCTGACCTAGCCAAACTACAGAGGACCTCTGAGTGCTTAGCACTTTTGGCTGAAACCCCAGAAGAGTCACACATCAGGGATAAGAATTGGTCGCACACTATGACTAAAAATAAAAGTGAAATTAATATTCACAAATAATCAAGTCAAATTTAATAATATCAAGTCTCCCCCAGTAATTCAACTGCCTACACTAAAATTCAATTCAAAACTCTTAAACAAAAACAAAATAAGCAATACTACCTATAGCATAACATTAACAATAGCCAATATGTAATTAAAACTCACTAAAGGCAAAGACTCATAAAAATGTGAAATAGTCAAGGGGTGGGTGAGACAGCCAAAAGAAATACAAAAAGACTGATGTTAAAGTGAAATGACAAAGAATTTAAAATGTATAATTATGTGTAAAAATTCAAAAGGAAAGAAAAACATGCAAATTAACAAGGAATCTCAGCAAAGACATGAAAATGTAAAAGGAATCAAATCAAAATCAAATCAAATCAAATCAAATAAAAAAAGAAATCTCAAAATTTAAAACTACATAATCCAATGTGAAAATCTCCACTTGATAAGTTTAACAATGTACTTAAAACTATAAAATGCGTGCTCAATTAGCACGAAAACAAAACAGGAGAAGTTATTTTATCTAAAAATGCAAAGAAAAAATTAGACAAAATGAACAAGTCTGGTGTGACTTGTAGAATAATTGCAAGTGATCTAGTACACATATAATTTGCATTCCTAAAAGAAAGGAAAGAAAATAAATTAGTTAGCAAAAATACTTGAAGAAATAATTGCAAAATTTTTCATTTTTTTTAATTCAAACAACACACCAAAAAACCTAAGTGTAGTAAATAAAAAGAAAATGATACTCAAGTGTGTTGCAGTCAACTTGCTAAAAACCATTGAGAAAAGAACAGAAGGAAAAAAAAGCAAGGATGATTATAAAAAAAAATATATACAAATTCTATTGATTATTTAATGAAATGGCAAGTTTCCCTCAAGTGTGTAAATTCAGAATTCTATATCCAATAAAAGTGATTCTGAAATTAAAATATTTTAAATTAAACCAAAAATGAGAAAAACACTTTACTAGAAGACTTCAACAAAATGATTTACAATGAATTTAGCTAAAGGAAAGACTTTAAAATCAAATGTCAGAAAATGATAAGCATGTTGAGTAGAAAAATAATGTTCTTTTAATTTTATTGAAAGATACTACTTAAAGCAAAATGATGATTATAATGAATAAAAATGTAAATTTTATGACAAAATTAAAAAAACAAGAAATTAAAAATTTTAAATATAGACAAACCAAAAAAAAAGACAGTAGATCTAAACCAAATCATATTAATAATTGCATTAAACATGAATGTACTAACACTAAAATTATAAGATAGAGACTATCAGGATAAAGAAATTCAACTATATTCTATCACCATTAAATACAGTTGAAAATATGAGTCAAAGATGCAGGGAAATAAAAATAAAAATAATGGGAAAAGATATACTTCACCAAGAGTATAACTAAATTAACACCAAAAAAGCATCTGTAAAATGAGGGAGTACTTTCAGAGATAAGTAAACATATCTCAAATGATAAAACAATAATTGTCTGACAAGCATAGCATTTTGTAAATATATAGACAAGCTATACAACTTCAAAACATACACAAAACTAAAAACAGAAATATGCAAATATAAAATCCTACAGAGAAGTACTAACCTCATTCCTAGTAATTCATGGAGTAAATAGAGTAAAAAGTAGTGAGGATATAAAAAAATTGTCATCAACTAAGTGAACATGATTGATATTCATAGAACCCTGCATGCTACACCTAAAGATAAACATTCACACATTTATCAGTCACATCACACAAATATTATTCTTCAACAAAAATAATACACTGAATCATGAAATAGGCTTCAATAAATTTCAAAATAAAAATGTGCATAGACTGTTCTGTGACCATATCTGAAATAATTACATGATCAATACCAATCATCTATCAAGAAATTTTTATATTTTGAAATTGAATAACATACTGCTAAATGATTCAAGGATTGAAAAAGAAATCAAGAGCAAAAACTTTTCATACCAAAAAATGCTGAAAACATCACTTATCAAAAATGCACCCATAGAGGTACCAATAGAGACTTGCAATTTTAAAAGTTTCAATTAAAAAAAACCCTTGATTTATAAAACCAATATTCTAAGTTCATAATTTAAAATTAAACACAATTCAGTGCATTCATAAAATGAGAAAGCTAAAAGGAGAAATCAATGTCCTAAAAATCAAGACAAAATACTTTTAAATGAAAAAGAAAATCCCAAAATTGAGGGATATTATTGATAACAGATATATTGATATATGTGTACTCAATATATGCAGATGAAGTGTATGTATCTGTCAAGGAATTTATGTTTATAATATATAGAGCATGTTAGAAATAAATACTATCAATAAACACTTAAAATGTTAGAATTTTTCACAAAACATTTGACTAGACATTTCACAAAAGAAGGCAAGTAGATAGGTACTACTAAATGTAGGAAAGGCAAAACATTAGTCTTCTCAGGGAAACACCAATTGAAACAAGATGAGGTACATCTCTTTATGCCCATTAAAATTATTGAAATTTAAAGACTCTTAAGTGTTGCCAATGACGTGAAGAAACTACAACTCATACTTAGCTAGTATAAATGTAAAGTGAAACAACTTATTTGAAAGATAGTTTGATAATTTCTTACAAATTCAAGCAAGAATTTACACTATGCAATGTAACAATTCAAGGTATTTACCCAAAAGAAGGAAAATAAGGTGTTCACATAAAAAAATTATGAGAATGATCATAGCAGTATTATTCATAATATCAAACTGGAAATTATCCAAAACATCCATCAATTTCTGCAGTAAGCACTCAACAACTAAAACCAAATTACTAATACATGCAACTTGTATAAATCTCTATACAATTACGTTGATCAAAGTAAGGAGACATTAGAATGTATGACATCATTTACATACAATTCACCTAAATGGCTCTAGTGACAAAGACTGACTACATAGCGCAGGTGGGAATTTTCTGAAGTTCTGGGATAAATTCCAAACAACTCAAAACCTGGTTTCTTTAAGGATAGTGGTTACTATATGATGCTTCACAGCATCCCACAGAAATTAACAATTTATTTTTATCTTTATGGTTAAGTCTATCCCTAGGTATGGCTGATCTCTTATCCAGTTCTGAAAAATCATGTAATCAATTTTCCTTTTATTTATTCATTAGCTCTTTAAGAGCTGTGTAATGAGACATCAAATAAAAAATAGCTACATTCTCCAATGTGTCATCAGGAAATAGAGACAGCCCTGCAAGAGAAGAAATGTTTTAATCAACACGGAGAAACCGAAGGGACCAGGAAGTGAGAACAATATTGCAATTTTGACTGATAGTGTAGATTTATGGCAGTAAAGCAGTTAACTGCTACCCAACCCCAATCCTAAACTATGATTCCCATCCTATCCCTGAAGGCTGAAGAAACCTCAGAAAGGATTAAGGTTTTTCTTACTAACCTGTTAGGATTGGAGGTCAAAATTATGTATAATTTTACATAGGTAAAGGATACATGACACATATGCACAGACACAACATATATATATATATATATATATATAGAGAGAGAGAGAGAGAGAGAGAGAGAGAGAGATGCAATCTATACATAAAAACAAATGTGTGTCAGTTATGTTTACTACAACAGAACCCACTACACAGTTTCTCAAGCCCCAAAGATGTACAGTCTGTTTCTTCTAAGATAGAAGAAAATAATAATTCTATAACATCTTAAGATTCCTCCTACATTAAAATTTTTATAACCTGTAGATTATACTAAATTTGTTACTGAATATATATTTTTGTCATGTACATATAAGATGTACTATAAAACCTATTTTATTTTTT
>RJWT010028986.1:0-15061 GCA_004365215.1 Cuniculus paca | reverse complement strand
GAGTGAACATGCACACCTGCTAATGCCACCATCTCAGATTGTTGATCTCCAGGCCTATCAGGCAGTAAATTTCTGCTATTAGCCACTCTGCTCCTGGTGCTTTGTTACAGTAGCCTTAGAAAACTAACAACCTACTAAAGCCAGCCCTTATTAGAAAGCCTTGGGGTCAAACATGTTATAGAACTCTGATTTGTTTGTCTCATTTTAGGAAGATGCCTCAGTGATTTCCCCAATTGTTATATAACAGCTTCACAGGGCTTGGAGCAGGAACCATACTCAGATGTGATTATCTGTGCAGCCACAGGTACGAAGAGCTTCAATCAAGCACTATAGAGAGAGAACCCATAAATACTTTCAAAGTCTATTCACATCAGGTTCTGCTCTCAAACAAATTTCCTGCAAACCCACACAACTGTTTGTAGTTCCAGGTCTTTTCTGGTCTTTGGAACTACAGCTAAAAGACTGTCAACCTGCACAAAGTTGCCCAACACTTAATGTGTTCCTAATGCTACGCTACCAATCACACTCAGCCTGCAATCAAAGATGCCTGTGAAATCCTAGAATTATTCAGAGAGACAAAAGTATTCCCTCAATTCTCAGAAAAATTATTCGCAAAATACTTTAGAAGCTTTAAGTCTGAAGCATGCAAACAAACCACCAGACACTTGCCTTCCTGTTATACCAAGTGCTAGCCTAGGCCACTACACAAGACTTCTTAACATGGAATTTAAAAAGAGGGGAAATCCATTGTGTTGCTGAGCTGTGATAAAGTCCCATTACCCAAGGCTATGGAGGTGAGCATCATAGGGCACATATTTCTCCAACTAGGCAGATAGCTATATATGGTAGGCACTCACATTTGGAGTGCATGAACTCATGTACTAAACCAAGAAGGAAGTTTATAAAAGAAATGAAACCCTCATCATATTAAGCATGTCGGTTGACCCACCCCCATCACAAACAACACAGCCCCTTACATCTACAGATGGACAAACACTAGAGACTTTCCTGTGTCTGAATTATCAAAAAAGGAAAGATATTTGGTTCTCTTTCCCCCAATTTTAGATTTTAATTTAAATTTTTATTAGCACGTTTGCAGTACACAATGAGTACATTTATCATGGTGGTTTGAACATGTACATAACACATTTTAATTCTTTTTGCATCCTCTCCCCTATCCTTCCCTGACCCCTCCAACTCTTATTCCCCTTCCTATTTGAAAAAAAAAAATCCCCACACTTATTATCTTTTATTTTGTTCTTTATGTATATTTCTTATATAAAAGAAACAATGTAATATTTAAACTTGTGTGTGTGATTTATTTCACTTAATGTTATGGTCCTGAGGAACATCCATTTATAAATGCCTCAAGTTTATCCTTCTTTATGGCAGAGTAGTACTCTACTGTACATAAATACCAAATTTTCCTATTCATTCAGTTGTTGATAGGCATAAAACTATTTCCAAGATTGAGCTATTATAAATTGTGCTGTTATAAACATGGGTATACATGTATCACTGCAGTATGATTACTTTAACTCTTCTGGGGAGATATCAAGAAGGGGAATGGCTTGGTCAAATGAAATTTCTATCTCAATACTGATCTCCATAGTGGTTGTAAAATTAGCTTAGAATCATTCCCACCAACAAGGTAGTAGGGTTCCTTTTTCCTTGCAGCCTTGTCAGCATTTGTTATTATTAGATTTTCTTTTATGATAGCCATTCTTCTGGGGTAAGGTAGTATCTCAGTATAGTTTTAATTTCCATTTCGCAAATGGTCAGCAATGTTGAGTATTTTTTTCAATTATTCATTGGTTATCTGTACTTCTTTTGAGAAGTGCCTGTACATTTCAGCTGCCCAACTTTTTATTGGGTCTTTTGTTTTGGGATATGTCTAATTTTTTGAGTTCTTTATATATTCTACATGGTATATAGAGGGGAATAGCTGACAAAAACTTCTTCCAATTGTGTAGGTTGTCTCTTCACTCTTTTGGTTGTTTACTTTGACGTGCAGAAGCTTTTTAATTTGATATGATTCCATTTGTTGACTCCTGGTATTATTTCTTGCGCAACTGGGGTTGTGTTCACAAAGTTCTTGACTATGCCTGTCTTCAAGTTGTACCTATTTTATCTTCCAGGAGATTAAGTGTTTCTGTTTTAACATTTAGATCTCTGATCCATTTTTATTTTAGTTTAGTACATGGTGAGATATACAGGGCTAGATTCAATCTTCTGCATATGAACATCCAATTTTCCCAGCACCATTTATTATAGAGGCCATCTTTCCTTCAGTATGTATTTTTGGCCCCTTAGACAATTAGTTCTTGATGGTTTCAACCTAGTTAAATCTAAATCTGATAGAAATCTGTGAGCATCCACATCTTTTTCAATCCTCCCTTAAGTTACTGAGTAAAGCAAAACTGGATATTGCATGACATCTCCAGAACTGTTAGTAGGGTATTGTTCACACAAGCACACAGTCCCTTGTAAAAGTGTATGTTTGAGCATTAAAAGGCTATGCTAGCTAGCTAGATGATTTTGTTTTATGAAGATACCTGTTTCTTCTGTCTCTAAAACCCTGAAGAAGAAAAAGTTAAATAACTACAAGGTAAATCCATAGGTCACAGATTAAGAGACTTTCTTGGGAACAAAACGTGCCTCTCTCTCATAACAGCTATGGAGGTCAGACCTCCAGTACATTTAACAAACTGAACACAGGGGTCTTTCTCTTACCCTTGCTCTATGCTTTTGAATTTCTATTAGATTGTAAGTAAAGTACCCAATGTAAACCACTTGCCAATTATAGCCACATCTATTTGGTTTTCCAAATATGTCAATCTAGGCCCCCTCATCCCCAGGGCATCCTCAGTCACAGTTACCCATGTATTCTTAAGACTTCTTTCCTTTTTCCTTTCCTTCTTCATTCATCTAGGCTCCAGGCAGCCAGCAAACTTCTTCCTAATCATTTTGCCTGTAATGAACCACTCTGTAATAACCAGCTTTCCCATTCTCTGAATTCTTAGTCATGACTATTTAGGCCATTCCTTTCCATTGAATCGTGTACTTTCTGCATTTTTTCCTTTTCAAGAGAGTAAACCTTAACTCTCAAGCTAGCTGCAAGTCACTTAAGGGAACTGCTCATTATCTTGGGCTCCTCCAAATTTTCCATGAAACCCTGTACAAATTGAGTTCAAGAAATAGTTTTTGGTTGCTTGACTTCTTTCCAGACACTAATACATGTTAACTTCTTCCCAGGGCTACACATTTAGAAACACTATCTTGCCTGAATTGCTAAATGAGGGATTTTCAGCACTTTTATCGTGTATAATAATGAGTAACCAGATACAGAGTATTTTCCACATAAACCATATTTTCTTGAACTTGTTTAGTTCCCTTCATTTTTTCACAGTGTGGGAACTACAGGGTCATTCGCCAGTGCCAAGAAACAAAAAATACACAAACAAACAAATAAACAAACAAAAAAAAACAGGGAAAAAAGTTTCATAGTGAATTTCATTACCAAAATCTAAAATCATTGGTCATTTTTGCTTATCTAAAATCATGAACATTTTAGCTGACATGAAGTCAATATACCCTTGAGGGGGTTACATGTTCAAATATAAAGGATATAAAAAATAGTAAGTGTTTAAAGACTAACCTAGGTAGAAAATAACAAAACAGTTAATTTCAGAAACCCTGATTAGATTACTGGTAGTCACTTATAAACTGAAAAAGGAGTTTACAAAAATGGACCTACAGCTCACTGTGTCTATTGTAAATTTTCTTAGAAATTTAGTTGCTTAGCTTCTCAATGTCACTTTTCATGTTTATGTAGAACATGGCTGATTTTCTGTCAACCCTGAGAAGATTTCTGTTCAAAATAAAGATGCCTGAGTCTCCATCCAGATGTGAATGTTCACATACCAAACTCACTCTTACACAGCTCTTAGGCAAACAAGCAAGAAAATATTCATTGTATTAGTCTCAAATGTACAGCTGACATGGAACAAGATACTATTAAGTAGTGATGACAATTATATCAAGTCTGTGTGCTTGTGAATACAGCAGCATTACCAGAGACAAGTGCTCTCTTCCCGTTGGGTCATTCAGGGCACAGAGTTGGAGCACTGTAGGTAACATGGGAGCACCTGGGCTTCCCCACAACTTGGAGTAACACAGCACAGTTGTATTAAGGCAGTAGTTTGAGGTCTCTTTATCAGTGAGCATAAATCCATAATCAGACATTTGCCACTTACACGTAAGAACTAGTTAACTGTGTGGACAACTATACATTCTGGCCAAATGTAGTTATTATTTGCTAATTTGATTTACTTATTTGCTAATTTGATTTACTTATTATTTGTCAATTTGATTTACACTCTATCTTATAGTCTATCATTCTGAGTATACTCTAAATAAAAAGTAAAGCAGTCCTATGGAGACCCCAAAAGAAGAAAGAAACTGCCCTCCTTCCATATAATCAGTAAAGATGTTTTGTAGTATGAAAACATTTTGGGTCCAGCCCTTTAACGTGCATAGAAATACCTGGGGATCTGGTTAAACTATAGAGTGATGTTGATTCTGTGGGTATAAGGTGAGCCCCAAGGATGTGCATTCTAAGAGCTCACGAGGAGATGGAAAATTGCTAGAGGGTAAAAAAACAAACAACAACAACAAAAAACCAAACCTGCTAGAGGGAGTGGCAAGGTTCTAAAGGAGACCGCACATGGGTGGCTCCTTAGGGAAAGAGCTGCTGGTAAACGAGACTGTGTGGGTTCTCATAAAAACTCAGACTCCAAACCTGCCAAACTGTACGTAGATGCTCCCCCAAAGATTCACCTTTAGTGCTTTTCTTTCTGCAGTTCTCCCTGGCTGTGCTCACATGGTCCCCATGTCCCCTACCTTCTCTCTCTATCTCTCTCTCTCCCTCTCCTCTGTAACTATTAACTACTAAATGATGGTCAAGTCTGGTGTTGAGTCAGGACCTCAGGTAGAACACCAGGTGGACACGAGTCCCCTCGTGGCCGTCCCAACCTTTATCACTAAACCACTTGGAGAATAAAATTCACAGCAAACTCCAGCCTCTTCTTTTCTAGGAGTTGTTAATGCAGCCTACTATTAACCCAAATCTCTTAAGCTGAGCATATGGCACTGACTCTGCAGTGGTTCTCTGTAACCTACATAAAGTTCTTACTGTTGTGGCATAAATTGTATTGCCTATCTTACAATGCCACCTCCCGCATGTCTTATACATTTAGCCAAGTGGTACAACTTCGACTTTGAGTGCTTAGAGCACACCGTGCTTTATCCTCTACTAGAGATGTCCTGTCCCCACCTCACCTACACATGACCTCCAGTAAGAGATAAGCTTGACTGCCCCTGTGAGGACTTCCCAGCTCCCAAGCCCCATACCTGTCAGCAGAAGTCTATCAGCATAGCAATGGTCTACTTACATAGCCCTTACTGCTTAGCCTGGAAGCTCCCAGCAAGCAGAGCCATGTCTTGGCCACCTGTGCTACATTCCAGTCACACACTGGGTCTGCGATAAGGATGCATTTTACATGGCATAGTGATGGGCCTATGGCAGGTTAGGTATTTGGGAATGGAGGCCAGCAGTATGAAGTGGGGTTGGTAGAAGCTGGAAAATACCACTATTTACATCATTAAACATACACATTCCACATTCTGGGCCATGGTCATTTGTATTACTTCAGAGTGTAAAAGTACTGCAAAACATAGGAGTCAACTGGATAGACATGCACAATCCTCACTTAAAATTTCTTCTTTTTTTTCTCCTGATGTCATGACTGAAACAATGGAACAAAAACTGAAAGTGAAGGATAATCTGCTTTTAGGGAGTTTGAGCAAGAGCCAATTATCAAAGGATTAAGGTGAAATAAAACTACAGCAGAACATGCAACTGCAACATGCTAAACACTGAAAACCAGAATGGCAGTTAGGTAGAAAACATCCACAATGGGTTTAACACTTGCCGCATCAGTGCATGGCTACAAGTAGCAGCACAAATCCGCCAACAAGGCTTCTTTCTATAAAAGAGGCAACTCCTGCCCTTAAAGAAAGCATGTAGGAAAGTCTAATTAACTTTGACCTCCAAGTGGTGAGAGCCACCCAGCCAATTCAGTTATACTAATCACAAAGGTGGGGTGAGGTGAACAGAGACAGCTCATGTGCAGCACAGTATCCACCACTCAGAGAGCCAGTCTCAAAAACAAACAAACAAACAAACAAACAAACAAAACAAAGAAAGCCAATCTCCAACAGGCCCACGTCACTGGCTCACAAAGCCCTCGTGAACATCTGGAGGAAGGCCATGTGGAGAAAGATTCACTCTCATTTCTCCTTTCACTTCGCCATCACTGGGTACCCACTACACTACATGTATGTCAGACATCACTGTTTCAGGCATCTACGAAACACCAGGGAAGGAGACGAAGAAAACCCTTATCCTTGTGAGGTTTACATTCTACCAAAAGGAGACAGGCAGTAAACAAAACAAAGTAAATTAGTATAATACACAGAGGTACAACTTGAACAATACTAATGGGGGAAGACACAGAACAGAGAGGACTGGTGCTGGTGGGTGGAGGAAGATGCTGGCACAAACGTCCTTTATGATTTTGTGGAATCTGTTTGTTCTCTTGGGCAGCATCTTGAAGGAGACAGGACATTTCTCACTGAAGACCCTAACAAGCAGATAATAAGTGTTCTTCTGATAAAAGATAGGATGAGTTGCCTGGTTTTCTTGGGGTTAGCAACATAACTAAGAGCATGCATTCTAGATAACACAGGTCCAAGTGTGTTTTTCAGCTTTGCCAGTGAAATAACTCAACCCCATTATGTGGATTGGCTATTCTTAAATGGTGAACAGGTGTCTAAGAGCTGAGAGATAGGACCACCCTTGACTGTAGCCCTGCAGCCAGTCTTTGGGGAGCTGCTGGTGCTGTTAGAACTGCTGAGGCTTAGACCACAGTCCCTCTTCCCCAAGTATAACCCAGAAGTTCATGCTGTGGTCACTTGAAAAACTCAGAAAAGATTACTTTATTCTCAGTGGTCCTAAATGCAAAAGTTCACGAGTTGATGGAACATGTCTCAGGAATGCGCAGTGGACTCATGTTCACCCTTGCCCTCGGCATTTAGCCTGTAGTTGCAAAATAATAATTTACCAGGTTGTTATAATAAATTTTGACTTGAAAATAAAAGATAAATTAGAGCTCTGATACTAGGAGTCATTTAGACTAATACAACCCCATCTGGAAAATGGTAAAACTAAAAGATAAAGAGTTCTTTGGCTGTTGGTGTTACAGAACAAATCCAATTCTTTGTCTAAATATCTACACTGAATCACTCATTCATTTTGGGGCTTTCCCACACACGTGGATGGTCTTATGTTGCAATATTGATTTGTTGATACTGGAGTACTTTCGGATAAGTGAGAATTTTCTTTTCTAGGAAATAGCTTTCCACTCTGCTCTAAGATCAATGGCCATTTACCCTTCTAGGCCCAGCAGTTAACAGTTTTCTGCAGAAATGTTTTAAAAGATTTCCAAAAGCAAGCTTTCTTACCACCAAGCTAGTGTCAGTCATAACTTACATTCCAATCAAAACCAACCATACTGGGCAATTATAAGAGCTACCGTGCAGAAGAAAACAGAAGTGTGCTATCCTATAATAGCTTACCTACCCAAGTAATTGTTATGTCTTCCCGTAATTTCCTTTGTTTAGGGCTCCTAACACTATCACTAAGTATATTATCATCTTTGGACTTAGTATATAATGATCATTCAGGCCTACCAGTCTAAAGCTCCCTGCAGGCAGAGAGGCAGGTGGCCACGGATTGTGCAGGTCACTGGCCCAGACCCTAATAAGCACTTAGTCTCCCCTGATTACCTTGGTCTCTCTAGCACCTACATTGGGAGTGGCGCCCATAGGCTTAATATATATTTACTGAATAAAAGAATGAGTTTCACCTTAAGAATGGGAGGACACTGAGCCTCTAGCTGGTACATCTCAATTTGCAGCTTCCAAATTGCTTTTCATGTTGAGGCTAGCCTACACTTCTTCCTTCCCCTTATTAAAAGCAAAACTAAATGCAAATATGCATGAGCACAACAGAAAAGCAACTTAATTGTGCCTTGGGTATGACCCAGAATTAGGCAATCACAGGAGGCTAGGGGGAGGCCCTTGCTTGGGGCAGATGGAGAGGCTGAGGTGGCTCCCTGCCTGGGGAGGGGCCGTGGGCTGCACCACCACTCTGCTGTGCTGAATCTCACTGTGGAGTCTTTCCTTAACTGGTGATGGCTAAACCAGTGCTGACTTTGTCATCAAAACTTTCCATCCTGTGTCATGCTCAAAATCAAATTTTTATGGCAACATTCCCACAAAGGATGACTGCATCATCTCTGGGGACTCCTAGTTCTACACAGTTGACAGGGTTCTGACTTGTGTCTTGTCATCCCCCCAACTCCTTTTGAGCTCGTTCTTACATGCATATGTGCACTCTCTCTCCCCTCTCCTCCTCCCCCATTATATCCTCCAGCTTTCATAATCTTCCTAGCTATGAGATTCTATGTTCTCTTCAGAAACACGTAACTGACCTGGCACACACAAGAGGAAAACTGCCCTGCCTGGGGTGGGGCACTTCACATAAATAAACAAAGAATTTTTTAAAAAATAGCTGGCAAAATGAGAGGACCTCTTTTCCAGTCTGATTAATTTTAACAAATTAAGTCTTAATTGTCTTTGATGAATGTTCTTATTTAGCCAATGTTACAATGCTATTAATGTATATATTTTAAAATAAATCCTATGAAAGCAAGAATAATAATAATAATAAAAGAAACTTAAGAGATGTCAGCTCAGGCTTGAGGGTGTAGTTTGGTGGGACAGTACATGCTTAGCAAGCAGGAGATACTGGATGTGAGCTCAGCACCCCCCAAAATAAGTTAGCTCAACAAACAAACAAAACCTGATACATATAAGGGGTAAAAAGTACTCCTCAGTGCCTAGCACAAGAGAGAGTGCATCAAATATTTTTAATGAAAACACAAATTATTTTTAAGCAATGAAAAAGGCAAGTGACTTAAACTACCTATTCAATGACTTACAGTAAATAGTCACCCAAATATAACACCAGGCAGGACAGTACCAAAGAGAAATCTCATTCCTTGCTCAGATAAATCACTCACTGAGTAACATTAGATCCAGTTAACGCCCTGAAAACCTCAATCAAACAGCAAGAGAGAAAAAGTAGAATATTTTTAAATGCCTTGAAGCCTGCCATGTGATTTTCTTTAATGAAGTCAGACTTCAGGTCTCAAGTTTGTCAATTAGCATGTCAGGTACCAGCCAATATAAACTCCTCAACTCTGTTCATTGAGTGGGAAGGTTCAGATCCCTACACTGGCAGAGGCTTCCGAAGATCACACCCCAGGATGCTAAATGACCTCTTCCTTTAAATCCGAGACCACGAGCTCTCTGGTAGCATGACAGGACTTCAGTCACTGATCTTGGTCAGAGGAGGTGGTTTGTAATTGCACGTGATCTTCTTGGCTGTAGCAGGCCACATTAGTAAGAGCAGAGTGAGCAAGACAGCTTACATCACAGAAAACCCATTGATTCCACTTGTCTACCAGAAGTCTGTATATCTGCTTAGTCTCAAGTTCCAATGCTAACTGTTTTTGTGAAGTGATGATATGTCATGTGCTTTTCCACAAATTTCCATGTATTCTTCCATTTTCTAGAAGAAAATCAATCCTTTGTTTTCAGAGATGATGTCAGTCAGGAGTTAGACTTTTAACCTTCCAGTAACAACAACCAGGATGAGTAAACTGCTCACATATGCGTCAGCTGAGAAAGTTACAGCTCATGCTGACCTGACCAGATCCCGTGATTACTTTGGCTGTTCGGTTTTGGTGACCACAGTAGCACAGGCGGGGTGGTCCACAAGATCCAAATTCCAGGCTCTGTAGGAATGGGAAACAAAGTACCCTGCCTGGTGGGTGGGGCACAGCTGGGAGCTGCTTGCCTGCCCCCACTGCCCACCTATGCACCTTGGTACTGGAAAGTATTGAGAAAAGCAGGTCAGGCATAAATATTTACTGTGGGAGTGGTGTGCCAAGTGACCCTACCCTCCATGGAATACAGAGCCCTTGGGGACATAGTCCAAATAGATTCGCAACACAACTGGTAAGGCGGGTTGTCACTGCCACTGCCCCTTAGGTGAATGACCTCAGAAGCCTCCAGGACCCCAGACGAGAGCTCAGTAAGCTTATTTTGGGCCACCAGTAGCAGAGGCCCTCTATGAAACGCCTACATAATAACATTAGCCCCACAGGCACAATAAGGAAAAGATTTCCACCAACGCTATGGAAAGGACAGAAATGTCTGTATCTTACTCATTTGGAAAAACCCTAAGAAATACAAACAAATGGAATCAACATTAACTGGAATTAAAAACAAAACAAAGGAAACTGTTCCCTCCTAAAACAATCCTTCATCAGGAAAGCTTTCACCAATTGCCTCTAAGATGTTATCAGAACTTCCTATCATCAAAACAGCCACCAAGTACTTTGGAATACATGGCTTATATTGTTCATGAGAAGAAATTCAGATAATCCCACCCCTGTTTTCACTTTTTTCATTTTTTGTTCACTTTGTGTCTCTGCTATATAGCATTTCACAGAGACAAGAGAACATCTTTAACATGTTTTAAAATGCATACTTAAAGGACCAGGGATCTAGCTCAATGGCCTAAGTGCCTGCCTGGCAAGCGCAAGGTCATGAGTTCAATCTCATGAGTTCAATCCCCGGTGCCACAAAAAAAAAAAAAAAAAAAAAAGACAAAGGAAAAAAATAAAATAAAATGCATACTTAGTAACATACAGTTCCAAAAAACCTTTTTAAATTGAAAAACTAAATTCTCAAGAAATTTAGCAATAAAAAGGCTTAAGAAAATCATAAAATCTATGACTAATTCCTATTTTTTGTCCCATCTAATTAAATAAAAAGCATTTTTTTCCCTTTATGACTTAACCATCATCTTACTCAGATTCCCGTGGAAAATAGTATACCTTGTCTTCACACTTTAAAAAATTCCCTCTCACGTAAGTTTAGTTGTTTGCTTTGTGTGTTTGACTGACAGAATCTAACTCAAATGCATATAGATAATATACTTTTCAATGTGAAAGCCCTTTACTAAAGAATAACTCAAATTTGACGATGGGCTTTGATATTTCACATCATTAAAACATTTCCATTGTTTCAGAATTCAAGGAACTAAATCAACATTCAGTGCTATTAGGAATTCTTTGTTGAAAGTAACCTGGCTTATTAACATGAAGGTGTGGCTCATATGCATGTTTATTTCAGACTTTAGCAACATACAGATATACATTAGCTCATGAACTAACAGTTTATGAATCACTATCAAATGAGACAGTAAAGAAAAATCACGTGTTCATCATGAAGTATACAGGGTAAAATTCAGTTGAATATGTTCTGGGCTTTCATTTTTGTTCTTTAAACAACAACACTAATAAATGCATTTAGTATAAATCATGTAAGCTAAGTACTGAAGAGAATAAAGATTTCTGTCATTATCGAAAAAATTCAAATAGGAAGCACAAATCATTCTCCCAGTAAAACATTTCATGACCTAAGATGATATTTCATTTAAAGTCAAGTACAACTAGAATCTTCCTCCTCCAGTGAAATTTCCAAGTCAGAAATACTGAATGAATAGACATCTAACACAGAACACAAGGAAAACACAAATTATTTCCTCTCAAACCAGTGATTTCTAAATCAGAGAACAACATATTCGTAAAACATAAAGGGTCCATATTTTCCATCAATGTCAGATAATAAAACCTTATTTTGCTTTCATTTGGGGGAAGAAAACTGTACCTTTCTCTAAACAGTCAAGACAGGTAAGAAAACACATAGAGAATCAGAGATCAGATCACAACTCTTTTCAAGTTTGTTTACCATCCTTTCTATATATAATGAGGATGAAATTATCCAACTATTGCTAACCCCAAACACCACAAAGTGCTTGGTAGTGTCACTGATATAAAAACTACAAAATCAAATTCTGCGCCAAAAGATGTTATACATCCACGTAATGAACATACAGTGCTATTTTTGATCTTACCTAGTTTTCTTCAAGGCTCATAAAAAACAGGGCATGTGTCCTGCTGGAGTGGGTTACCGCTGCTGAAAATCCACATGGGTGACTCTGGGACTCCCTTGCTTTCTTTGCTGCCTTTCGTGTTCCAATGCAGTGTCCACACACACCTCCTCAGATATGTGTGGCTCACCAGCAAGTTTTAACACAACTGAGAAGGAATGCCAAGAGCGTGCTACTTATACTGATGATTCACCTCAGTGACAGCTAGGCACAAATGCTTGTTGGTAGAAAAGGGAGTTGAGTCAAGCTCCACCCCTATCATAAGGATTAAGTAACTCCACCCAGCTCAATAATTAGCCAGTGCCCTAAAGTTAAGTTACCTGCTGCTGTTCCCACAGCATCACTTCTCCAAGACACAGTCCTCAGTGGGTAGGGGGATGAGCCCAGGACTTATCACAGGGCAGGGTACAAGCAAAGTCACATGGCTTGCACATGGCCGTAAGTTTGCCTGCGTGTCTGCTTACTTAAAGCTGCATCAGTTTCTGGGCAGCAGGCAGTCTGCCAGGGAGGAGTCAGCTTGTCATCTTCACAGCTAACTCAGTTTCCATCCTAGTCTGAACGTGAGCCTCCATACCAGGCAGGCGAGAGACCATGACTTCCCAGCACGCACAGAACTGAAAGTCTTGAAAGGGAGAAAATTAAAAGGTGGGAAGAAAAATACTAACTACAACACAACAGAATCGCAGGGGAGGATCTTATGCCATAAGAGATAGCCACAGGTTGCAAATCTGCAATGTCAGTTTTCTGGTTCCCACCTGTGTGCCCCCAGGTGCGATCAGAGGCATTGAAGGACACTGGAGGAGCCTCACTGGTCCTCTGCAGCACTGTGTCCTCATTTTTGGGGTACAGTCTGGCAACCTGAGCACCCTTGACTGAATTCCCACGAGTAACTCACAGGTGTGCTCTTCCCAAGGCTTGTGACTGGCATCATGCAACTCCTCTTTTCTCTTGCTTGAAGACAGCACACCCTGCTTTGCAGCCTCTACCCTACTGCAGCAGATGTGGCTGAGACAGGAAATGTTCCTACTTATAGCGAAAAAGCTAAATCTCTGCCTTCACTCAAATTTAGACGCTTGTTCATTCACGCAGTGTTCCTGACAGATCAGCAGAGAAAACCTATGAACTAGACTTTGAAGTCCCCATCTGTGCTCAGTCTCTGGGGTGCTCGCTCAGAGTGGCAGAAGATAAAGAGATCACTGGGGGAACCAGCGACCCCTTGTGGCTGGGAGGTTGACTGAAGGCTTAGGGGAGTACATGGGCACCAGGTTACAATTAAGAGAATGTATTCTCACTAAGATAGGCAGACAGTGCCAGCTATTTTCAGTCTCATTCTTAAAACAACAGAAATACCTCAGGGTTTTACTCTTCAGCACATAAGGGTGCACAAACACTAAACAGACTACATTTAAGAGCAGGAATGCCATTTTCTTTTATTATATCTAGTATCATAAAACTAAAATACAATGAATCAGATTTGCATGCTAGTTGGAAAGTTGAATAATCACAATACACTATAAGAACATATACCTAAATAAGAAAATATACATAATTTTTTTGCCTGTTTCCTTGAAGATAAACATCTATACTTTCCACCAAGTAGTACCTAATTGTGATGGGCTAAATTCCAAAATTCATATGCTTAAGTCTTAACTTTAATGTATGTGGGGATAGGATCTCTGAGACGATAATTGAGTTAAAATAAGGTCAGTAGGATGGGCCCTACTCTGATGTGACTATGTCCTTGTGAAGGGTAAGTCAATGCACAGACAGGTGCAGAGGGAAGACCAGAAGACAGTTGTCAGCAATTCAAGCAGATGGCCTCAGAAGACACCTTGCTGAGACCTTGATCTCAGACTCCTAAGCTTCCAGAACTGTCAGAGAAGACTATGTGGTTTTTAAGGAATCTAGTTGTGGTATTTTGTTATGGCAAACCTAGAAAATGAATGCACTAATTTAATGGTTGTGTCATTCCAAACATTAATTTAAAACTGAAGACAATTTGGATTTCTGATTAATAACCATTCTCACATAACCACACACTTCATTTTCAGGAAGCTCCCTCCCTCCCTGTCCAGTGAGGCTCTTGTCTTGACAAATACATAGAAAAACCTCATTCCTGAAGGAAGAAAGTTTGATTTTTTCAGCTCCAACTCTCCCTGGTGTATTTCACTCAAGTTTTTTGAAAGAGTAGTTGGCGTCTACTTTTCCATCACCTACATCCTTCTTTCTGACTCACAGAATCAGCTTCCACTGAGCCTGCATTAAAACGCTGCTGAACGTAGGCAATAACAACCCTAGTACTAAATTAAGCAATGTGAACAGTGCAGGGAATGTTAGAGGTCTCGGTTCAGTTCCTTTTGTCTGAAGGAGGAAAGCAGGGCCTGATCACAGGAGCACATGATTAATAAACAGGTAACAGAGTGGATTCAAATTAAACACCCAGTCTCCATCCAATGTCACTAATCCTGTCCTCACTCCCTTACTAACTAAGAGGGCCAGGCCCCGTCCTAGCAGTCTGATCTACCTAGCATCCCCAAGTGAGAAGTGTGAATACTTGGGCTGCAGTGAAGACACAAGGAGTTGGGCACAGTGGCATACAAGACCCAGCACTCTGGGAGGTTGAAGCAGGAGGATGGCACATTCAAGCCCAGCCTGGGCAACCTAATGAACTTGGTGACACCTTATCCTAATGAATAGAATAGATTAGATTAGACTAGATTAGATTAGATTAAAAGGTTGCCAGTATAGCTCAGTGTGAAGTCTATGGGTTGAATCCTGATATAGATAGATAGATAGATAGATAGATAGATAGATAGATAGATAGACAGACAGACAGACAGACAGACAGACAGA
>RJWT010028985.1:0-15062 GCA_004365215.1 Cuniculus paca | reverse complement strand
GACCTCGTGCTTGCCAGCCACTGAGTTAAATCCCCAGCCCTTATCTTTTTGAGACAGGGTCTCGCTATGCCATTCAGGCTGGCCTTGAGCTCACTTTGTAGCCCAGGCTGGTCTTGAACTCACAACGATCCTCCTGTCTCAGCCTCCCGAGTGCTGGGATTACAGGCGTGCGCCACTAGGCCTGGCACAGTCAGGTTTTCTATGCGGGCTGAATAGGCCAAGTTTCAGCATGGAAGACCAACAAAGAGGAGACTGCATGTCGGTCCAAGCAGAAGTTGAAGGAATCATTTTTCCTGGCAAATCCTATTTCTTTTCTTTCTTTCTTTGTTTTTTTCTCTCTCCCTCTCTTTCTTTTTTCTTTTGTGTGTATACTTGTGCATATGTGTGTAGTTGTGTTGCTAGGGCTCAAACTCAGGACTTGGCACATACTAGACAAGTGCTCATTCTCTGAGTATATGCCTCTGAGCAAATCCTACTTCTACCCAAAAGGCAAATGAAAAATATTTTATTTTTTTGTTAATTTTTGTTTGAAAGAGGGTCTCACTTTATAGTTCAAATTGGCCTTGAACATGCTACATAGCCCTGGCTGCCCTTGAATTCTTGGCGATCCTCCTGCCTCAGCCTCCCAACTGCTGGAATTATAGGTATACAGCACCCCCTCCCCCAGCTCAAGGAAAAGATTTTACTGCCAAGTGTAGTGATACATGCCTTTAATCCCAGATACTCAAGAGGCTAAGGCAGCAGGATTGAAAGTTAAAGTCTACTCTGGTAATTTAATGATAATCTGTCTCAAAAAGAACTGGGGATATAGCTCAGTGGCAGAGTGTCTGTCTAGTATGTGTGAGGACCTGGTTTCCAGGCTTAGCAACACAAAAAGAGAAAGAGAGTCCGGGACTGGTGGCACACACCCAGGGAGGCTGAGGCAGGAGGATCACTGTGAGTTCAAGGACAGCCTCAACTACACAGTGAAACTTTGTCTGAAAAATACAAACACAAAAACAAAGGGCGAAAGTGAAAAAGTGAGACAGACATACAGACAGAGAGAGGGAGAGAGGGAACATGGAGGGCTAGGAAAGTAGAGTGAGACTGTGAAGTAATAATCAACAGCAAGATAAGTGGGTGAAATAAACTAGGAAACTAGGAAATTAAATTGATGTGTGCAGAGTTCTACTGTGGAGAAAATAAAAAACAGACCACCCTTGGCTTGGAGTTGAGTCAAAAGACCTAATTTGTGCCAGGCATAGTGGGATACACCTGTAATTCCAGCACTCCATAGGCTGAGGCAGAAGGATCACAGCAAGTTCAAGGCCAGCCTGGGCTACAGAGTGAGTTCAAGGCCAGCCTGTCTCCAAACAACAACAACAAACAAGACTGAATTGTGGTTCCAACACTGGCCAACCATCTGAGCTACATCAATTCCCATCTCAGTGACTCATGCATAAAGTGAAGAAAAGCCCTGACCACTAGAAATGTGGTGTTTTAGATGAATCTTGGGATCATGAAGTTCAGGTTTCTTCTTTTCATTAAGATCGTTAGTAAAAGATGAAGTGGCTACAGAACTTTTATGGCTTTTGCCTAGATTCAGTAGGATCAAACCACAATCCACAAGATGCATCAGCTTAGTGTTTGAGCCTCTGTACTTCCCTGCTGCCTCAGGGCACCACACAGACTCTAGCACAGCGCCAGGCACATGGTGTGGGGCTGTAGTGACCTCAGCTCTCACTGGATGGGGCAGATTACCTTCCAGCCTGGCTTGGCAATATGCTTAAAATAGGGGAAGTGGTCCTCGATCCAAGTGTAGATGTCCTTCAAGGTCATGCGCTTCCTCTCCGTGCTGTTGATGGCAAACTGTATCATGGCCATGTAAGAGTAAGGCGGCCTCTCAGACACAGAGTCCTGCCAGGGTGTCGATGCGCCCAAGGGCTCCTCCACCTGAGGGGTCCAAGAACCAAAGGGAAAGAGGAGAAGGATGACACGGGAGAGTTCACAAGAGCCGCACCCCCTCAACCTGGGCCCCTTGAGAACTTTATTCCTAGAAATGTACTAGAAACCAACTCATCTGAGATCGCTGGTCCTCAGTGGTACACACTTTTAGGACTGGGATGAACCTTAACTATGATCTAGTCTGAACTCAAGTAAATAAGGAACTGACTACTTTTCTTGAAGATATTACCTAATAATAAGGAAAAGTCCAATCCTTTCTAATTCAAAGTGCTCAAAGCACTGATTTTATACTAATTCATGCCCATTTTTCAGACTTGCAGATCAAGTGACCTAGGTCTTAGTCCCATTTCTTCTTCTGACATAATGTGAATAAATCCATCTCATTTGAGTGTCTGTATAAGAAAAATATTCCCGAGAGTAAGGGGCAGAAAAAATGTCTTCAAAGCCCACAGTTGCCTAAATCTTGGGCAAAGATCTGATCATTCACCTTTTTTTCTTTTTGGTTTTTCTGAGACAGGGTCTTGCTATGTAGTTCAGGCTGGTCTTGGAACTGACTGTGTAGCCCAGGCTGGCCTCAAATGCACAGTGATCCTACTGCCTCAGCCTTCCAGAGTGCTGGGATTACGGGTTTGCACTGCCATACCTGGTTTACATTTTCACTTTTAAAGATTGTCGATTAATGGTTAAAGGGTATATACAAGAAAACCTACCAGTAGATCTGTAACACTGGCAACTATGAACAAATGAAAACCAACCCAGACTACACAACTGGCTTAGGTCAATTTTGATTGCTTATTTAAAATAAATCACTTTTGCTATTACTATTACAGTATATTATCTAATAAAACTATATTGTTAAAGATGCTGTATTCCATTCATACTCTTAGGATGCCTCAGTAAAGTTCAAGCAGCTTCCCAAACTAAGACTTGTTATAATCATTTCCTGAATACTTACGGAGGACCTACTAGGGGAAGAATACAAAACCCAGTGCTCAGAGGAATACAGAAAAAAGCCAAGGGAATCTGCCCTCGAGGAAATGTCACAGAGAGGGGAGAAAAAGATCCTAGGTGAAAAGTAGCTTAAAGTTCTACAGAATAGCACTGAGAGGAGCACTGAAATCAGTACTTGGAAATGCTATCCTGCACTCACTCTGATTCCCTAGCGAGGGACGCAACGGTTCACCTTGACCTGACTCTGCTGCAGGTGACAGTTCTCCTTCTCCTCCACTTCCTGCTTGATGCTGCAGGAGCCCAGTCTGTCAGAACTCATCTTTCCAAGCCACTGGATGTTGGTCAGGCTGCTGTCCAGAGTGCAGCCTACTGCCTCGCTGCCAGCTAGATAGGAAACAAGGCAAGACTCCACTTAGATTGGTTGCTCAGATGTCCAGCATGCCCACTAAAGTTAGTGGTCAGGGATCACCCCTCCTGCCACCATCCTTAGGATAGGGAACACATGGGGAATCTGTTGTGGCTCTGAGTTACTCTGCCCAACTCGGGGTTTCAGGACAAATTCAGACACATAATTCAAATTACATTTCAGTATGAGCCACATGGAACCTTAGATATCAATAAAGTCAACCTTATACATGAGCTATGGAATAGCTATTAAAAAGCCACTTTTCTCCCTCATATTTTGCTCCTTTTATTCAGATGGAGAAAGGTTAACTTCCTTATAAGGCCAACGGAAAGAATACACAAATGATGAGCAAATCCCTTACCAATACGTTTAAGGGAACCGACGGAAATGCTATATTACAATTGTAATTCATTCAACTGTGCGCCCAAGGCCCTGTGTCAAGGCCTCGGGATGAAGAAATGAGACTTTCCCTGGGTTCAGGCTAGACGTCTGTCTATTGCAGGCAACAAGACTGATTGCTGCAAGCCTTGTGACCAGAGGAAAGGCCAGGCTCCTCACCCCTCGCCCTGCAGACCACGTACCACGGCTCTCCCGCCGGAGTCCTGGAGGGGCTCCAGATGGTCTAGGAACAGTCACATCCTTAGCCGCAGGCTTTGGTCCCAACTTCTCAGTGAGCACTTCTGTCCTCTTGGAATCATTGCTGGTTTGGGCTTGCGGTTGGGGTCCCGGAGAGCAAGCTGGGGCTCCCCCACAGCTAATGAGGATGAATTTATTGGGCCCACTGCTGCCACTCTCTTTGCCTTTGGCAGTCAGCACCGTGATGATGCTCTGGATGTCAGCATTGTTAGGGATGGCCACCACTTGTGTATTGGGCATGGTGGGGTGATTAATAATCTTGATCCCAGCCGGAAACTTGCAAGAGCTGGACTCTGCCCCCTCCTTGGAGGCCGGTGCTTGATGGGGCTCCTTTTGGGCAGGGGGTCTGTTAGACTCCTCCTCAGATGTTTCAGCTGCAGCATTTTGAACAGGAAGGGGCAGCCTCCGTCTTTTGAGAATCAGGGGCCGATGGGGGCTGGTTTTCATTCTGAATCTGTGCTTTCACTCTCCATTGAGAATCACAAGCATAGACCCTGCACAGTGCAAGGAGAAGCAGAATGTCAAGGATTTGCTGGGCCAAGAAAATGTTCTTTTATTTATTTAATTTTTAAAAATGTTTACAAGCCAGGCATGGTGGTGCAGGCCTGTAATCCCAGCACTCAGAAGGCTGAGGCCCGAGGATCGTTGCAAGTTTGAGACCAGAATGAGCTACAAAGCAAGTTAAAGGCCAGCCTGAACTGCATAGTGAGATCCTGTCTCGAAAAGACAAAAAAAAAAAAAAGTTTACAAGTACACGTTTTTAGTACATAATGATTACATCTGTCATGGGGAGTTGGTGCATCCAAACAACACATCTTAATTCCTTTTACTTCCCTTCCTCTGTCCTCCCACACACGGTTCTCTTAGAAGACCTCCTCAGCATGTAGGGCCAAGAGCATGAGCCCAAAGACCCCAGTAAATGCTCCCGAGCTTTTGTAAAGACCTCAGATAATAAGGTGATGAGCCCTACCAATCAAAGTTAAAACTATGCACAGCACACAGAAGCAGTTCCAAGGGAGAAAGCGACACTGGGCTAGAGACAGCCAAAAGAATGAGTGAGACATCTACAAAAACATGGAAATCTCTACTATTCTCTACTATAATATAGACAAACCACATGTACTGACTACAGGGACAGGAATGGAAGATGCTGGACTTGGACAAATGGTAATTAGGGGCCCAGACAAAACTTTGATTCACTAATGCCTTCTCAGATAAAGCCTTTATATTTTGATGTCCTCTCACTTTGTAAATGATAGGATCAGTACCCACAGAATCAGGGAGGAAAGGCCAACTGTAGTATTGCACTGTCATCACACTGCTGCAGAAGTCACCTCCCAGTTTACAAGATGTCATATGACCCATGGTAAAGTTTTTTTAATTAATTAAATTTATTGGTACATTTTAGGTATACATAATGATCACAATCATAGGGAATTTGTACTTGTACATTATATATCTTGATTCTTTTTTCCCTTTCCTTACCCTCCCTTCAACTCCTCTTATTCACAAAAGCTTTGTTTCTATTTTTTTCTTCTGCTTTCCTTCTTTACCCTGTGCCCACCACCCTAGTTCCCCTTCCCATTTGAACATTTTCTTCCTATTTCACAAATCTATTATACATTTTGGTTCTTATTTATACTTTCAATTTTTCATGCCAGAGAAACAATTTGATATTTACACATGTGTTCTATTTCTTTCACTTAAGAGAATGGTCTCAAGGTGCATCCATTTACCTAGAAATGTCTTAAATTTATCCTTCTCTATAGCTGAGTAGTATTCCACTGTATTAAAAAAAAATCACATCTTCTTTATCCATTCATTGGTTGATGGGTATTTGGACTGTTTCCAAGATTTAGCTAATACAAACTGTGCTGCTATAAATATGGGTATGGTATGATGCTTTTAATTCTGTCTGAAAAAGCTGTACTGATTGTACGCCTAACTTCATTTCACAGGCTATTACTCGCATTTTTTATTTTTGGTGTTGGGGAATCCAACTCAGGGCTTCACACTTGCTAGGCAAGCTACATCTCCAGCCCTTTAATTTTTGTTTTTGAGACAGGGTCTGGTTAAATCGCTCAGACTGGCCTGAACTTTGATCCTTTTGTCTTGGCCTTCCGAGTTGGGTTCATAGGTGTGGAACATCATGCCCAGTTTAAAAACTGTATTCTCTTTTATAATTCACTATGACTATGCATGTTTTAATTTTGTAAGCATGCTGCTTTATTAATTTCTTTTCCAGAACCAAGATTATAACCCCTATTTCTTTACTACTAGAATGTACTATCCTGAGGTGATTTTGGATTTTCTTTTTTTTTTTGTCTTTTGAGACAGGGTTTCTCTATGCAGTTCAGGCAGGCCTTGAATTCCCTTTGTAGCCCAGGCTGGCTTCAAACTCACAGCAATCCTCCTGCCTCATCCTCCTGAGTGCTGGGATTACAGGCGTGCACCACCACGCCAGGCTCTGAGATGATTTTGAAATGCTAAGAAAGCAACCTTTTTTTTTTTTTTGGTCTTTTTGAGACAGGGTCCCATTATGCAGTTCAGGCTGGCCTTGAGCTCACTTTGTAGCCCAGGCCGGCCTCGAACTCACGATGATCCTCCTGCCTCAGCCTCCCCAGGGCAGGGATTACAGGAGTGCGCCACCACACTCGGCAGAAAGCAACCTTTTAAAAAAGTACTTCATTGATTTTTATAGATATATGGCGTAATTTACCGTTAAGTAAAATTCTATCATTCTATTTTGAAGTCCTTTGAGGGATGGAACAATCTGTCGTCTCTTTTTTAGGACGATATCCCTAAAAATGACGGTATTTTTTGACATTTGCCATCTGCTTAAAGTGATCAGGCCCTCCCCCACGCTGCTGCCTCCCTTTCCATTATATTTCAGGTTTCTCTAACTTCAAATCTGTCTTAATTCTGTCTCCTGTCCCGCCAGGCCTACCTCTACCCATCAATCAGCAGCTCCCTTCTTTCCACGGGGTCTCTTAAAAGAGAAGGCTCTTCAACTCCTTGACCAGCCTTTTCCCGATTGCCGGCACTGCAGGGCCCAAGATTTTGAAGTGCTTCTCTGACCCTGTCCCCACCCCAAACTGGGCAACCTTGCTACACTGTCCCAACTAGAGCGCCGCAAGCGGGCGGTGGAGGCCGCGGCTCCGAGTCTCCGACCCCGCCCAGCACCGCCGAGGCCGGGCCAGTGCAGGTCGCGCTCAAGGGCAGCCCTGGGCGCTCGGAGGAGGCGGCGAACGCACCCGAACGCGACCCTCGCCGAGCGCCTCCGCGGCGGCACCCACCTCCCCGCCGCCCCCGGGTCGCCCCAGCCCTCCACGGCACCTCCCGCCTGCCCTGCCGCCCGGCTCCGTCCCGCCCCGCTCACCTCAGACTGAGGCGCCGCCGCCCAGGGCCCAGCACGGTGCTCGCGGGCCGGCCGGGCCCCGGCCGTGCAGGCGGGACGGGAGCCCGGGAGCCCGGCGGGGAGGGGGCCCGGGCGGGCCGGGGAGGGTCGGCACCGCAGCTTTCGGTTTGTTCCGCTGTTTGAAATTGGCGCCGGCGGAGCGTTGGGTCACGTGACGGAGCGTCGCCAATCGGCGGCCCGTGTCTCCGCGTTCTGGGCGGAACGCTGGGCGCGGAGCTGCAGCCCGCGGGCGGTGAGGTGCTGGCGGCGCGGTGCGGGCGACTGGGTGCGGGAGGCGCGCTGGGCCGGGCCGGGCCGGGCCGGGCCGGGCTGGGTGGGGGGCGCGGGGCCAGGGCCAACGATGCGGCGGGGCTCGGATGCTTGCTCCCCGCACGCCGGCCTCACTCTCCTCCCGGGTAGGCGCCCTTCAGCGCTTCCCTCGCTCGGCGCGGTGCGCGGTGGTCGAGTTCCTGGCCGGGCAACCGTCCTCGGTTTATCTGTTAACGACCGTCGGGCTCCCCGGCTCCATCGAGTCTGAGGGCGGCCTGTCGTCTTCACCCGGTTTTTGTTTGTTGTGTGTGCCTTTCCGTAGTAGGATTGGACCCAGGGCCTTCGCGCTGAGCACGTCTCTTGCCTGTTTCACCATGCCCAGGCTGGCCATGAATTTGGGACCCTCCTGCCTCCTGCCTCAGCCTCCCAGAATGCTGGGATTACAGGCCCCACCACTGTGCCCTGCCAGTGTTTTTATCTCAGACCCTCAGGCCCGCGTATGTTACAGGCCTTGCCTCAGCTCCCAGGCCTCAGGTCCTCCACGCAGAGCTCTTACCCCCTTCCCAAGGTTGAACTTTTATATATAGGTACTTTAAAAAGTGTTTTATTTATTTGCTTATGCAACAGTTTTTGTGGAGGGACTGCTATATGCTAAACCCTGAAGATACACTGGCACATTATAGGGTTCTTTTCTTTCCCCTGAGCCTGGAGTCTGATAGGGGTGGAAGGGAGCACAGACATTCCCGAAAAATCAAACAAATAGTTTCAGCTGCAAAATGAAGTTAGAAGTCAGTGATACTCCCCTTCTCCTTGCTCCCTGCCTCTCCCTCTGTCCATCTGTCCATCTGTCCGTCTCACCCTTCCTTCCTTTACTTTTTAGACTGGATCTTGCTGTGTTACCCAGTCTCTCTTGAACCACTTGGCTCAAGGAATTATCCCATCTTAGTCTCCAGAGTAACTGAGACTGTAAGGAGGCCAGCAGGCCTGACTACCACACTTCAAGTATTTAGGATGAGGAGAGGCTTTTCTGCTGAACTGAGGCTGATCATAAGATCTGGGACCTTTTGCACAGAAGGCAGGGAGACCTGCTGAATAGGAGGAATAAAGTGTGTGAAGGCTGCTGTGTGACAGGAAGAGGCCTGGTGAGTCCAGGACTGGAGTGATAGGTTTGGGCTGAGAATGGGTGTGGTGAGACTCAGGAAGCAGGGCCTTGGCTATACCCAGGAATGTGTGGTAGTGCACACCTGTAACCCCAGCACTCTAGAGGCGAGACAGGAGGATCACCAGCCTGGGAAACAAAGTGAGATCCTGTCTCAAAAAGCAAACACAGAAAAAAATGGGAGCATTTGTAATGCCCATTGGACCCCACCCGGGAGCTGTCATTTGAGCAAGGGGTGCGGTTTAGCTCTTTGCACTGCAGCCATTGCTCCCACTACCTACTGCCCTTCCATTGAACTCCTTCCAACTGGGTTTTTCTCTTAAAGTGCCTAGAGTTGTCTTTTCAAAATACCAATCAAACTGATTATGTGCTATAATCAGAGCTACTCAGGATGCAGAGGCAGGAAGATTGCAAGTTAGAGGTGGGGAGTAGCTTAGTGGTAGAATGCTTCCCTAGCATGCATGAGGTACGAGGTTCTATCCTCAACACTAAGGGAAAAGCATTTAGTTCTTCAGGGAGGTAAAAGAGCACTTAGTGACACCTCTTACCTGTTTGATTTTTGTCCATTAACTTTGACCACTAGATTCTAAGTGCTGTGACAGCAGGGAGTTTGTTTTGTTCTCTAGTGTGTTTTTAGCACCTGAAATGTTGCCTGGTACAACAGTAAGGACTCAGTAAAACATATCTGTTGAATGAGAGAACAAGTGGATATGTTCATTATGTATGCTTACCTTAAAATGTTAATTCCCAGAGGGTAGTGATTCCCTGCTTTATTCCCCATGTCTCCACTGCCTAGTCACATGTTGTTGACCTAGTGACTAAATTGATAAATCATAAATGTACAGCAGCAGAACTTCACCGTGTTGAGACTGTCATGAATGCTCAGCAGCACCTCCGTTTACCCCTCTACCTACTGTGTTCTAACTCATGCCCCACCATTCCACTGAAGAAGCTCTTATGAAAGTTCATCTGGGACTGGGGATCTAGCTCAGCAGCCTAAGCATCTGCCTGGCAAGCGCAAGGTCACGAGTTCAATCCCCGGTGCCGCAAAAAAAAAAAAAAAAAAGTTCATCTGGTTATTAGAGCCAGTGGTCACTGACTTTTCTGTGACCCCGTGCTGTGACCCACGTGGCCTTCGAGGTTCTTGGGGTAAAGGACCAAGAGAGGATGAAAAAATAAAGAGACAAAGCTGGGGTCAGGTGGAGCCCTTACTCCTGATGGGAGGAAAGGAATTGCCCCCTCACTGCCGGGACACTTATTTATACCTTTTTAGCAACTTAATGTCACATGACACCCCATTGTCCTAGCAACCCACTGTTTGGTTTGTCTTGGGACTAGGTGTTCGCTGGACTGGAAGCGGCTTCTTCACATGGCTTGTTCCAGGCGCTCTTTGTTCTTGGGATGGCCATGCCCCAGCCTTGCACATGTAGTCAATTTCCAGCTTCAACAGCTCCCCACAACCCCGTGTCTGTCGCATCCCCCTGTATTCACCGACACAGCCCAGGTTCAGGCCTGCATCGTTCCCCACTCAGATGACACGGTAACCTCCTAATCATCCCCCTATATTATGACTTGCATCTAGATGTCTCTCCAAAGCTTTATGCAGTCCACCTTCATGCAGGTGGGACTTTTCAGAGGTGGCTAGATCAGAGTGTGTGACTCAAGGGTGTGATGCTAGGCTTAAGGCTACCCATACCCGGGTGTGAGTGCTACCTACCCTAAGGGTGAGGAGTCTGGAAAAGATATAAGGGGTAGGGCCTGGAGTAGTGGCACATGCCAGTAATCTCAGTACTCAGGAGGCTGAGGCAGAAGAATCTGAAAATTCAAGGTTACCTTGGGCTACAAAGTGAGTTTAAGACCAGTGTGAAATGCATAGTAAAACCCTGTCTCAAAAAGACTAAGAAAAATAAAAAGGGACAGGAAGAAGATTGCTGCTGGTCAGTTGCTACCTCTGCTGCTTTCTGCCTGCCATGTTCTGTTTCTCCTCTGTGATGCTCCTCTGCCCTGTTGCCCTGCTTGGAGTCAACTGATTATGAACTGAAACCTCTACAAATTGTGAGCCACGATGAACTTTTCCTCCTTTAAGTTTGGGTGTCAGGTATTTTGTCTCAACAATGAGAAAAAATAATTAAGACACCCTTCTTCCAGGGTATTTAGTCTCTCCCTTTGTACCATCACTTGGCAGGGTGAAAATTTTAAAAAGCAAAACAAAACCCAAGTGCGAACTGGGCATGGTGGTACATGCCTATAATCCCAGCACTTGGGAGGTTGAGGCAGGAGGATCTCTATGAGTTCAAGGCCAGCTTGAGCTACATAATGATACCCTGTCTCAAAAAACACAAAACAAAACCCAAGTATGATCACATCGTTCTGCATGAAAATCTTCAGTGACTGCTTGGGTTCAAGTCCACACTCCATGACTTCCCCTGGTTTTTGTGACCTGACAGTGACACTGTGCCCAGGTTCAGCTCTTGCCATTTGTCTCCTTCACAGTCTGTGCCCTGCTGTGCTGAGCTCACAATGCCTTAAATTCCCAAGATGGCCTTATGTCTGCTGTCCCTTGCCTTGAGTGCTTGTCCTCACCCTTTTGTCTCTCCCAGCACTTCACCCACCAGTCAGACAGCTCCCTGGCCAGGAAGCCTACCCTGGACAAACAGAAGCATGTTGTATCCTCGTATTGAACTGTGATTGTTTCCCTCTTCTAGCCTCTCAGCTCCTTTTTGCCTCTTTTTTTGTACTGCTGGGGATCAAACCCAAGGCTTCCTCCATGTTGCAAGTACTAGACAACTGAACTACATTCCTGGCTCCTTGAAGGCGGGACTTCAGTGTGCTACAAGTGCTTGCCCCTCAATTGTTTCTTACTACCTGAGTTTGGTGGCGCATGCCTGTAATCCCAGCACTCTGGGAGGCTAAGGAAAGAGGATGACAAGTCTCAGCCCAGCCTGGGTGATTTATTGAGACCCTGTCTAAAAATGAAAAAATGAAAGAAAAAAAAAAAAGGACTAGAGCACAGCATATTGCAAAGGCCCTGGGTTCAAAAGCTAGCCTAGACCAGTGGTGGTGAACCTATGTATGCTGCAGCTGGCTCTTTATTATCATTGAAAGCACTAAAAGGTTCGCCATCACTGGCCTAGACAATATAGGGAGAACCTGTCTCAAAATAACAGCATGAAATGATTGTTAGATAAATTGCTATTTGTGGCATTTAATATGCACTCAATATGTGCTTATTGAACGAGTGCTGTTGAAGATGAATACTGTATACTTGCTTAGTGGTGTAGTATAGGAGGCTGTGCTCCCTACAACCTCGAGGTCCAGATGGTAGTTTATGGTAGAAGTGGCCAGCAGGGTGTCAGAAAGAACTGGGGAATCATATAAATTGTTTTCTCCAGATTTCATTTCTTCTACTGTGCAGGTATGTGTTGGAATTGGACTCTGTCCACCAACAAGAAGGCAACCAGCATCATGTGGCTACTAACTGCTCTTCCTTCACCTACTGATGCCTCCCAGAAAGAGACGTGGCCAGCCGGCCCACAAAGCCCAGCTGCTATTCCACCAACAACCACTGGAGGGCCCCAAGCACCACTGCAGATCCACGCAGCAACTTGCCACTTACACTCGACAGGTGCCCAGCAAGCCCATTGACCGAGCCTTCGCTTCCTGGGTAGGCCCCTAGGATTCTTCGACTCTTACCCAGCAGACTTTTTCAGGATACCGACTCTTCTTGAACCCAACCAGCTTCCAAAGAATGAGCAGATTTGTGGGTCAGGGAAGCAGCGTATTCTTTGTGGCAGTATCAGTGGTCCTCCCTTTGTATCTTCTTTTCACTGTTAAGACTGAGGCATGGGTTGGATGGCACTGGAATTGTCCCTATCAGTGAAAAAGTTCATGATGAAAGTTTCCCTGCCACTAGCTGGGTGAGAAAGCCAGACTACTGGCAGACGTATAAAAAATGTGATTATTCCCTGACCTTCATGTGAAAGGTGTGTAGATAGGTACTCTATTAACTGTTGAATACATTAAACATTGAAAAAGATTCCACAGAAGCCAGGTGTGGTGGCACATGCCTGTAATCCCAGCACTTGGGAGGCTGACACAGGAGGATTGCTGTGAGTTTGAGACCAGCCTGGGCTACAAAGTGAGTTTAAGGCCAGCCTGAACTGCATAGTGACACGCTGTCTCAAAGAGACAAAAAAAAAAAAAAAAAACAAACAGAAATAGCATATCATATTTGCCAGTTTAAAAATCCCTAGGACCAGGGATTTAGCCCAGTGGTTCAAGTGCTTGCTTGATAAGTTTGAGGTTGAGAGTTCGATCCCCTGTACCAGAAAAAAAAAAAAAAAAAACCCTAGGATGGCCACATGTGGTGGTGCAGGTCTATAATCCCAACACTTGAGAGGCTGAGGCAGGATTGCCTGAACTTTCAGGCCAGCATAGGATACATAGTGAATTCAAGACCATCCTGAACCACGTAGTGAGAGACCCTGCCTCAAACCAAACAAATGCCCTGGGATGACCTGGGGATGTGGCCTAGTGGTGGAAGCCTTGTCTAGCCTGCACTGGACCCTGGAATCTGTCCCCAGCACCCAAAAAATGAAAAAAGTCCTGGAAAGAATGAATATACCTGCAGAATAACAGAGAAGTAGTTTAGCAAAAGACCCAATAGAACATATACTTAATAGAAATGACTTGTCCAAGACTGCTGGGAAGAACCTTATTACTGGCTTTGTGAGCATGGGGAATATTTAAACACTGACATCCTGTGGATGCTGGTAGAGATGAGCATTCATTGAATACTCAACGTGTGCCACAACTATGCTAGTTGCTTTCTTTTCTTTATGTGTGTGTTTGTGGTCCCAGGGCTGGGACCCAAGGTTGTCCTGCTCTGAGCAACATTCCCCAGCCCTTTTTTATTTTTTATTTTGAGACAAGGTGTCGCTAAGTTGCCCAGGTAGGACTAGAACTTGCATCTTCCTGTCAGCCTACTGCAGTGTTGGATTACAGGCATGTGCCACCACATGCTGGCTTCTAGTTGCTCATTCCCTGTTCTAACAATCTACCATTTATTATTTACTGAGGACCTTCCTTGTGCCAGGTATTCTGCTAGGTGCTGGGGAATCACAAAATCTTTGCCCTTGTTAAGTTGGTTTTGTTTTGGTTTTTGGTTTTTTGAGACAGAGTCTCATTATGTAGTTCACGCTGGCCTTGAACTTACAGCAATCCTCCTGCCTCAGCCCCCCAAGTGAAAAAGTGGGACTACAGGTGTGTGCCACCACGCCCAACCTGTTAAATTTTTGAGTGTTTGATGGTTTATTTGGTTTTGTTGCTATGGATTGAACCCAGAACCTTGAGCATGCTAAGCATGTGCAGTTACCTCCTGTCCTGCCCTCATGAAGTTTAGAGACATTTAAATCATAGCTATATGGAGTGATGAAGTGCAAAAGGCATTGTCCCTGCTTTTACACATGAAAAAACAAAGCCAGGGAGACTAATTTGACTAAAGTTCATATCTTTTTACGTAATCATTTCATTAGCAGCTATTTTCCATTTGTGTCCTTTCCTGTCGTGGGCCTCTTTAAGATTCTGGTTAAAAAAAAAAAAAAAAAAGCCAGGCTGGGCATGGTGATACATGCCTGTAATCCCAGCACTCAGGAGGCTGAGGCTGGAGGATCCTTGCAAGTTTGAGACCAGCCTGGCCTACAAAGTGAGTGCATGACCAGCCTGAACTGCATAGTGAGACCCTGTCTCAAAAAGACGGGCCAGACTAAGCACCTGCCTGGCAAGCTCGAGGTCATGAGTTCAATCCCCGGTGCCGAGGGAAAAAAAAGGGGGGGGCCAGGGATTTAGCTCAGTGGCATAAGCGCCTACCTGGCAAGCATGATATCGTGAGTTCGATCCTCAGTGCTGAGAAAAAAAAAAAAAAAGCCAGGCGTGGTGGCACACACTTAAAATCCCAGCACCCTGGAAGGCTGAGGCTGGAAGATTGCAACTTCAGACCTAACCTGGGCAAATCTGAGACTTAATGAGACCATATCTCAAAGTGAAAAATTTAAAAAAGGACTGGGGACGTAGGTCAGTGCAAACGTCCTGGGTTCAGTCTCGGTACCACACACACAATAAGATTCTTGTCACTGGTTGTTGTTTTCTTCCCTTAGGTACTTGGTAGTTAGTTGACTTCACTTTTCTCTTTTTTTAATCCTTAGGTGTCACCTCAGTTTGACACAACAGTAGAGAGTTTGTTTCCAGCACGCCAGAAACATCTTCGAGATCGGGCAAGACTTTCAAGTCGAAAATCAACC
>RJWT010028983.1:0-15143 GCA_004365215.1 Cuniculus paca | reverse complement strand
AACATTTTTGCCTATCTTGTTCAGTTTACTATTTGAAATGAGGAGAACCTGGAAACCACACTCTGAAGGAGACTCCAGCAATCCAAAACCTAGTAACCATATAATTTGACTCATGTGAAATCTGAAAAAGTTGGACTAATGGAATATGTGTAGTATGCTGTCTATAAGTCTGAAGAGAGTAGAAGAGAAGATTGAAAGAAGAGAGGTTGTTTAGTGGATATTAAAAACAGAAGGAGAAAAGGAAACTACACTAACATAAGGCACACTGTATTTGTTATTGGCTTTTGGGGTGCTGGACCTCCTTCTAGAGCTGGTTCTTTCTGTTTTGAACAAAGAACTGGTCAAGACAAATGGATAAGGTAGTGAAGCTTTACACTTAAGGTAGGAAAAGGAGCAGGCTTTGCAGAGTGCATTTGATGCAAGTAAAAGTAGGAAAATAAGTACACTTTATAGGAGGGAGTAGCTGCTGTAAGACAACACAGTAGCAAAGTGTTCAATGTTGACTTCCCTTTTGTGTCACCCACTCCTGAGGCTGGCCAGGTCTAAGTCATCCTATGAAAAACCTGCTCAAAGCGCTGGGTATTTTGCTCAGTGGTATAAGCGCCTGCCTGGCAAGCATGAGGTCATGAGTTTGATCCCTGGTACCAAAAACAAACAAACAAACAAACAGACAAACAAACAAACAAAAAAGGAAACCTGCTCAAATTCTTGCAAGAAATCCACATGCAGAGTTTTGGGGACCATCTGCACGTGAGGCCTGTGAAGTGATTAATAGGTCATGCCTACTCCCCCAACCATCCTAATCTGTCTTATTTCCTCTTGAGAGATACAACCCCATAATTCTTTATGGGGCACTGAGGGAATAGAAGTTTCCCTCTACCTATAGCTACTTTCTACTGAAAGGAGGTATGGGGTCTATATACTTGGGATTATGTGCTCTCCAACTACTTTAGGGTGCTGTGGTTCACTGCCTGGGTTGAAATAAAAACCTTTCAGAAGATAATGAGCTGCCTGTTAAATGAGAGAAAGAACATATCTTTACTATTAAGTTGGGGATGGAGAGCCCAAATAGGAGTAGATCAAATTTCCACACTTCACATGGAGGTGAAAATATGGTAAGAAGAAAGTATTAAGAGTGATCATTTCCTGGGTAGGATTTTTATAGCTTAACATTGCATTCCTTGAGGGAGGAACAGTTTGATTGTTTCTCAGAAACGGAATAAGGTTACAGTCTTGAGGGGTTATGAGACTCTCTTTCTTGCCTCCTTATCAGCCTTTCGATTTCTCAAAAACACATTAGGCATATATTTTTGAGGTTCCTTGCAATGAGTGACAGTGACCTGCTTGGGAAGACAGTCTACCTTTAAGAATTGTAGAATTTCTTATTTGTATTTTATAGATGATTGCCTACTAATCAACAAGTTCTATTCTTTGTAGATTGCTGCATGGGCTTGTGGCACAAGAAAGGCATGTTTGGATCTTTTCCTAATATCACTGTTTGAGTAAGAGTTAAGAGCTTTAATCTTTGAGCAGTGGTCGCTGGAGTAAGGGGTTTGGCCTTGATGACTCAGTGTGAACTGACAACTGCATGATCTGCCTTTCCATATCCTTCTTGGACAAAGATTTCTCATCAGTGAAATATACCTCCTCCTGTCCTCGGAGGGGCAGGTTGCTGATGTCATGCCTGCTTGTACTCTCTGAGAAATCACTTTTGCACAAGAGTGGCAAACTTCTGAGCTTGTAGACATCAAAGAGGCAAGATTAAATGAAGTGTAGTATAAGTCTTTATGGTAACCTTCAAGGTGTCGGGAGTATGGCCTGGCCTAGCCACCAAAGATAAAATATGATTCTGCTTTTGCTAGAATTGGAGACTTGCTCCTGATTTTGTTAGTAAATCTCTTCCTAGTAAGGGAGTAAGACACTGTGAGAAAATTAAAAATTCATGGGTGAACATTTGCCCTTCAAGGTGACATGTCAAAGTAAGAGTAAAGAAGCTCTGATGAAGTCTCTTCTTGACCCTGATTATGGCCATAGATTTAGAGAAGGGCTTTCCAGAGAAGGAAATTAAAAACAAAAGCCAAAGGATTTGAAATTGCTTACTTGTGAATCCATTCTCACCCAGGCTTTCCTGCAGAAGATAGAGATATCCATGGACAGGGGTATTAGATAACTCAGGCCTCCTTAACCTTTTCATCAGAGTAGGAGGTGAGGGTTTTACCTGACCTAGTGCCTCTCTGAAAGCAGGAAAAGGAAATTCTACAGTTCCATGAGTCAGGCACATTGACCATTTGACACATGGATCAGAGCCTGAGCAGTGGCTTGGTACAGTCATGTTTCCAGTGTTCAGTTTTCTTGGAGTCCTTGGTTGGCCCTGGATTTTCACTTGGATGCCTTTGTTGTGCTTAAAATATTTCCAGTTGGGATAGTCATAATTTTTGTATGACTTTTTCTTAGGCCTTCTCTATTTATCCTCATCTACATTCCAACTGTTGAACACTGAAAAGGCTGTGTCCAACAATTGGTCCATAGGTTCCTGAGTCCACATTTGAAAATCTACAGGAGACTTTTGAAGATACTGGGTCTCTCTAAGGCACTCACCTCTGGTGGAAATAGGTGGGAGAGCTCTATATCTCTCCAAGAGACTGGTAGACAACTAGGATTGGAGGTCTCATTTGAGCCAGCTATTCCCTTTCCAGGTGTTTTCCCAGAAGAATTGAAAACATCATATCACAGTGATACATGTGCACCCATGTTTACAGCAGCACAATTTGTAATAGCTAAATCTTGGATACAATGCCCATCGACTACAGAATGGATAAAAAAGACACCATATTTTTATGCAATGGAGTACTACTACTCTGCTAAAAACAAGGATAAGCTCGAGCCTTTTATAGGTAAATGAATGCAACTTGAGACCATACTCATAAGTGAAATAAATCAGATTTGCATGCATAAACATTGTATTGTCTCCTTAGTGTAAAAAAATTGAGAGTAAAGAGTAGGTTCCAAAATGTATAATAGATATTGCAAAAGTGAAAGGGGAAAAAAACTGCTCAAAAGGAAAGAACAACTGGGATGGGGGAAAGGAGAAAAGAAAGAAGGGTAACTACATATATTACATATATGTGATATATATGATAGAAAATTATACTACTAATCTTTATTAGTTCATCAAAAGGAACAATTTGCGCTTTCCCTGTTTGATCAGTTTCTCATGCCTATATCTTGTAATCTGAGCAACTACTTTGAAGATAACAATATGCAATATATTAATCATTGTTAATTCCTGATTATTTTGTTTTGAAATTCTGTATCATTGGTTTTATGCTTTTTTCATTTTTAAATAAAAAAAGACATATTTTTTTTCTTTGGAGACCTCTTTATTAGTTAATTAATTTATTTATTGTGTCTTTTTGAGGCAGGGTCTCACTTTGCAGTTCAGGTTGGCCTTCAAGTCACTTTGTAGCCCAGGTTGGTCTTCAACTCACAGTGATCCTCCTGTCTCAGCCTCCCAGGTGCTGAGATTACAGGCTGTTTCCACCACACCTGATTTGGAGGCCTCTTTAAAATGTTAAATTCAGTGGCACAGGGCCTGCCTGACAAGTAGGAGCTTATGAGTTCAATCCCCAGTACTAAAAAAATCAAACAAAGCAAAGCAAAATAAAACAAATAAACAAAAATAAATAAAATAAAATGCAATGCTAAAATTTCCCTGGTCAAGCAATAAACACAATGTATTGCTAGAAGAACTTGAATGTTTGGGGCAATTTGGATAAAAATAACAAGATTCTCAAATCTAGTTCAACATCTTAACATGCAAATCTACACATTAAAGGCAAAACAGAAGAAAAGATAAGGCTGTTTTAACATAAAATCCACACAAAAAAATAAGGTATACATAAGAGATACAGAGTAATTGGTTAATATGTTGAAGGCTTTTGTGGAAACAGGAACAATATGTAGCAGGTTAACACATAAATGATTTCAGCAGAGATAAAACATAACAAAGAAATAACATCATAAGTTTGGTGAAAAAATAAAGACATTTGTTCTCATCATTTTTATTCAACATAATATTGGAAGCTTAAGGTAGCACAAGAAAAAAGAAATAAAAGGCAAAAAAATAGGAGGGATGAAGTGAAAGTACCTCTTCATGGAAATTACAATTTTACATGCAGAAAAATCTAAAGACTCTAGTAAAAACTGATTAGAACTCATTACAAAGTTCGGTGATTTTGAAGACAAAAAAATTAACATTTTAAAACTGGTGCATTTTTATATACCACTAATGAGACTGACAAGAAAGAAATCATAAAAAGATTCCCATTCATGATAACTATAGGAAGCAAGCAAACAAACCAACAAGTGAAAAAAATACCTTCAGAATAAATTTAACCAAGGAAGAGAAAGATCACTACAATGAAATTCTCAACTCTCATGAAGGACACAGAATAGGACACAAAAACATGGAGAAACCTCACATATTCATGGAATGGAAGAATTGATATCATTAAAATAGAATACTATCCAAAAAATTTACAGATTCAATATAATTTCCATGAAAATACCAAGCATATTCTTTGCAAAACTAATGAAGAGCATAAAATGTGCATGGAACTACAAAATACACCAAACAGCCAAAGCATCTTGAGTAAAAAGGAAATAAGCTCAAAGAGTCATGCAACCTAACATCAAATAATGCTACAAAGTAGTAATAAGACAATTATCAGAAAGACAGACCCATATATACAATATTGAGTACTTAGAAATGCCTCCATAGATCTACAGTAAACTGATTTTCTTTTCTTACTTTTATTTACTTATTTTTTTTGAGAAGTGTCTTTGGTTGTTGTCGTTGTTGTTGTGAGAAGTGTCTTGCTATAAAGTTCAGGGTGCCTGTGTATTATGCAGCCCTGGGTGGCTGTGAAGTTGCAGTGACCTTTCTTTTTTCAGCCTCCTTAGTGCTGGGATTACACACATGTGCACTATGCTTGGCTAGACAGCCAACTAATTGACATTGAGTTGACAAATGTGCTAAAAACATGCACTGGAGAAAGGGAATCAATAAAGAGTACTGAGAAAACTGGAATTCACAAAGGAAAATAAAACTAGTCTCGTATTACTCACTAGTTATAAAATCAACTAAAAATAGATTAAAGACTTGGATGAGAGAACTTATATAATGAAACTACTAGTAAAAAAAATGCAGGGAAATACTTCAGGACATTGAAAGAGGCAAAGAGTTTTGGACAAGACCCTAAAAATATGACAAGTCCAAATGGACAAATGGGCCTACATCAAACTAAAAAGCTTCTGAAAAGCATGGAAAACAAGCATCAGAGCGAAGATACAATTACAGAATGGCAAAAATACATGTAAAGTATACAAGAAATGAGGGCTTCATATCCAAAATATATAAAGAAAAATTTTAGTAGCAACTAAACAAACAGCTTCATTAAAAGTGGTCCATAGACATAAAGAAACATTTTCAAAAGATACAAATGGCCAATATATCTATGAAAAATGGTCAATATCATTAATAGTCATCAGGGAAATACAATTCAAGCCACAATGAAATGTTTCCTTATTCCAGCAAGAATAATTATTTTCAGGAACACTGAAAATAGCAAGTGTTAGTAAGGATGTGAAGAAAAGAGAACCCTTTCACAATGTTTATGGGAATGGAAATTAGTACCTGTTATGTTATAACTTGTGTCTCGATGTCCTCCCAAAGGCACATGCAGTCATAGTTGGGTCTTTTAGAGGTGGTTGGATCTATAATGTGTGATGTTGAAATTTATTATATGCTTCTGGGACTAAAGATGTGTGAGTGTTAGTCTATTGATTGGTTTTGTGTAGTTCTGGGCATGAATGTTACCTGCCCGAAGAGCATACAGCCTGGATAGAATGTAAGGGACAAAAAGAGGGCTACTTCCTTGGCCTGATGTTTCTTCTTTGTTACTTCACTGTTTTTTTGCCTTGTACCTCTCATGAATTGTTTCTTCTCTATGATTCTCCCTGCTATGCCACCTTGCCTTGGAGCTAGCCAACTATGGACTGAAACTTTACAAATTGACCTACAGTAAACCTTTCTTCTTTTAACTTTGGATGTTAGGTGTTTTGTCTCAGCAATGAGAAAAAGATAACTAAAACAGTACCACCATTATGAAAATAGTATGTAAGTTCCTCAAAACTTAAAAGGTGAGCTATTATATGATTCAATAATGTCACTAACGGGTAAGTAAGTCCCTAACTTTAAGAATGAGTTCCATTCCAGAAGAATGTTTATAAGTTGGATTCATCCATAAGTCCAAAAACAGTATGTCTTGACACCTACATACAAAGTATATTTGTTTGTGTTTCCTGGCAGTCTCCTCCACATCACCACTGCTTTTCCTCTTGCTTCTGGACATCCTGGGCTCTGACTGAGCACTGTACTGCTGTACACTACACTACTGCACTGAATCAAAAGCACAAATATATTACACCAGGATTAAAGGAAAGTTACAATTCAAGCATGTCAGGAAGAAGCTTGACCCCAGCCTTCAAAGGCTTAGAGTTACAAAACTGTGAAGCTTTCATTGAGAAGAGAGTCACTGAGCACCCTGCTAAGAAAGACCAGGTCTTGGTTATATTTCTCTAGTTGCTGAGACAAAATACCCAACATGCAAAATTAGGGAAAGAAAGGTTTATTTAGCTTACAGTTGTTGGAGGTTTCAGTCCATACTCAACTAGCTCCAAGGCAGAGTGATGTGACTGAAGGGCAACCATTCATGGTGGCTGCAAGTGACAAGAGTGAAAAACGGCAAAAAGGGGAAAAGTACCTCCTTCCTTCCCTTGTACTGTATGCCAATCACCCACCACTTAGCAAGTACAACACTCACTTCACCAATCTCAGTGCTAGACAATGAACCAATCACCTCCATGACTGCATGAGGCTTGGAGGGCCACCCAAACACAAACCACAACAGGCCATCTTGGACATTGATTCCCACAAAATTTATTTGACAGTGCTCAGACAACCAGGCACTTGGAGGTCTCTGTCACAGTCCTGATTCAAGAGGGCCCAGCTATGGCCTGAGAAGTTGGCAAATCTTGATGTCATACATGTAGTGTTCATTACAAGCATGCACAGTGTAAGAGTTATGAGCTCATGGAAGCTTCCACTCTGATTTCAGAGGGCTTGGTGGGGCAAGCATGTGTTCCTTTGATAGCAGTGCATAAAGATGTGAGAGTAAAGTTTAAAGTGTAGTGGAGATCCCAAAAAGTTGAAAAATACTAGGAGCCTTTGATATGTTAAGAAAGGCCAGAGGCAATGTTCAGAGCCATCAAAGATAGAGGTCATAGGCATTATAATTAACAATGTCATAGGGGAGATCACCCATGAGTTTTGAAGTTCAAATCTTGCTGCTGTAAAGTGTTCTAGGTTCTGGACATGGAATTATAGGATTGGATACTTTCCTTGCTGGAATTTGTTCTGGCTGCAGTCTCATTCTTTTTTATCCCATCCCTTGCATTAGCATCCTATTCTTCACTTTTGGAATAGAATATTTACCCTGTGCCTTTGTATGTTGGAAGTGTTAACCTTTTTGATCTTTATAGGATCTCACAGCTAAGAGTTTGCCTTGAATTTGAGAGGAGACTTTGGACTTAAGAGTTGGACTAAATAAATTTTGCATGAAGAGATGTACATGAACTTTTGTAGACCATGGGCAGAATGTTATTTAGATTTAAAAAATGTCCCTCAAAGACCTCATGAACTCCCAGATAGGGTCTGGTTGTAGGAAGGTTATTGGGATGTGACCTTGAATGGTGTATCTTCCACTATGGTCCTCCCTTCTCTCTCCGCTTCCTATTCACCATGAGTGAGCAGCTTCCGACTGTCCCGGTCATTCTACCATGCCATTTTTTCCTTGAAGCCAGTCAACTATACACTGCAAACATGAGCCAAATAAACTTTTCCCCTTTAATTTGTGAGTGTCAAGTACTGCGTTTCAGTGACAAAGAAGTGATTAAGACATTGCGCCACCTTAGTACAGTATGTATAATTTTAGCTATCAGATAAAATGCTTCTAATAAAAATTTTAAAAAATCAAATGGAGATGATTGGAGTGAAGATACAGTAAACTTAATGAAAAATATCTTCAATAAATTATTTTAATATTAAAAATCTAATATAAATTTACAAAATATGTTGAAGTGAAATATATAGCAATAATAATGAAATAATGAAACAAAGGCATTGGGAATATAAATTATTATGGCTTTGTATTTTGTACAACGCTATTTGATTGCAGACTCTTAATTATAATAATTCATATGGCAAGCATTAATATAGAAACTATTATGAATAATAAATATGTACTGTAAATAAAATTGAATTATGAATATTGAAAAGGCAGAAATAGTGAAAAGGAAACAACAGATGAAGGAAATATAAAACAATAAGGAATATAGAATTTTAATCCAAATTTTCTAATTTTTATATTTCATATAAAAGACATAAAGTGACAAATTAAAGACAGACTTTCAAAAGAGACCTAAGAAAAATAGCCAACTATAAGCTATTTACAAGGTACAGACTTTCTTTTTTATTTTCCTATTTATTCATTTGTTTGTTTATTTACTTATTTACTTGCTTGTTTCTATGGTGCCAGACATTGAACCCAGGGCTTTATGCATGTCCCTCTAAAGCTGTATAGTCAAACTACATAGGCAGCGTAGGAACAAACTGTAAATGCATAGCTTTGTTAGAACGAAAGAAAGAAAGAAGGAAGGAAGGAAGGAAGGAAGGAAGGAAGGAAGGAAGGAAAGAGAAAGAGAAAGAGAAAGAGAAAGAGAAAGAGAAAGAGAAAGAGAAAGAGAAAGAGAAAGAGAAAGAGAAAGAGAAAGAGAAAGAGAAAGAGAAAAAAAGAAAGAAAGAAAGAAAGAAAGAAAGAAAGAAAGAAAGAAAGCAAGCAAGCAAGTGCAAATCAGAAAGAGGTTGGAGTAGCTATAGAGATTGTTATGGTTTGTGTCTGGATGTCCCCCCAAAGTGTCATACTGTCATGGGGGAGCAGGCTTTTCATAGGTGAGTGAATCTAGAGTTTATGATTGATTCATGGTTCAGTGCTGGCATTATGGGTGTGCTACACCCTAGGGCAGGTATCCTGCATATGTTATAAGGAATAGCAAGAACTTCATCTCTCCTCTCTTTCTTGTTGCTTTTGCTGTCTTCTGCTGCCATAAACTATTGTCCTTCTGCTATGTGCCACTCTGCCTCGGAGTCAGGCAATTACGAACTGAAACCTCCACCAACTGTGAGTTAAATAAGCTTTTCTGTAAGGAACATGAGGTGAATGAATGAACGAGATAGAGATCACTGGACAGGTTTTTGTGGAAGCAACAAGGCATTTGGATTGATCACTGAGTATAGGCATAGAAGGGGAAAAGGCAGTCTGTGGGAACAAAGAGAAATGTGCCTTTTTATAGAGATTGAAAGAAGGTAAGGACATTAGGTAGGAAGATGTTAACAAACATCAGTGATCAAAGTTCTCTGGCAGTGTTGTATCTCAGTGGGCAAAGTCCTTGAGGGTCTGGTGTAAATTTTCAGATGTCTCCAGATGTCCAGGGATCTGCAAGTTTCCTTGTCTCTTTTATGAATCTTGTGTTCGCTGATGACAGCTTCAGTTCTGAGCTGTGTCCCAACTGACAATTAATGCCTCTGCTAGCAAACAAGTTGGAGACAGGAGACTCTATCCAATTTGAGCCTTGCACTTCTCCCTATTAATTTTTGGTGTCAGGTATTTTTTCTCAGTCACAAGAAAAGTACCTAAGATGAAGATATTAAATAAAATACATTTCAGAGAAAAAAATCAAAAAGTAGCATCAGAGAAACATTATAGAATATAAAGGAGAACTGTTTTCCAATAAAAAAATAATAAATAAGCAAGTAGGGACCTAAATACTATTAAACAAGTAGGTATCTAAAAGGTCTTTAAAGCCGGGCATGGTGGCTCACGCCTGTAAATCTCAGCCCTCGGGAGGCTGGGACAGGAGGATCATTGCAAGTTCGAGACCAGCCTGGGCTACAAAGTGAGCTCAGTGTCAGTCTGAATGGTATAGCAAGACCCTGTCTCAAAAAGACAAGGGCTGGGGATTTAGCTCAGTGGCCTTACCGCCTGCCTGGCAAGTGCAAGGTCATGAGTTCAACCCCTGGTGCTGCAAAAAAAAGAAAAAAAAAGTCTTTAAATCTATAAAACAATAACATAAAATATGCCAGAAAAATAGACAATTTTCCAATTATTCAGAACATTATTGTTAGTCCTGTAAAGATTTATATTATATAGTGATGAGAAACAAAATAAGTCTTATTAGAGGCAGGAATCAGATGGAAAGTATTGATTAAAAGTAAGAGAACAAGACAAATTGGCAGTTGATGAAATATTTCTGGAAACTGACTATTTTGCTTGGTATGTGACTGGTTTATACAAATTCAAATAAATATAAACAACAATTGAATTTTGTTGTATTCTTCACGTGATAGAGTTTTAAAATAAGTTTATTAGAATTGGTGATCCAAATTTATCAATATCAAAGAAATGACAGAGAAAACTAGATAGAATGAATGAATATGGAAGGAAATATTTATAATACCATTTCTGTAGTTATGATTATCAATTTATATTTCCAATTACTGGAATCGACTTCAAGAAATAATTAACCATGAGCCATCAATAGGTTTTTATAATTTAAAACAATGTTTCAGTTACCAAAAGAAATAGTATTTTAAAACTTAGCTCTGATTTAGATATGGTAAGTTTTGTTCTCCTTTTCTCATAAATAATCAACAAAAGTGACTTAGGATGCTATGATTTTTTTATGGCATAAGTAGCTTGATTACTTAACTATATATTTTATAGCAGATCTGTTTAAAGACAGATCTCTTACAATAACCCAAAACAGATCAACTACCTAAATAGTTGGGGTTTTTTAAGAGTTATATTTTAACATTAATTTTACTGGATTTTAGAAGAGAATTTTCTTGAATTTCTTTTGTTCCTCCAACATCCTAATATACTCTTAAATAAGATATAAGTGCATTTTTAAACGTCATAATACTTACATTCTCTTGTGTTACCCAAGAAATGCAAAAGATTTGAATATTTGTTTTGGCAATTAGAGTTTTGTTTCATAGCTCCATATCCAATAAAGATGAGTACAATTTACACATTTTGTGCTACAGTTATTAAATTCATTTTAGAAAAGAAAAATGTAAGAGTGTATTTTACAGATATGTTAATTTTCTATATTTGAAACATCTTTTAGGAATATGAGCATAACTACTTACATTTCAAGTGATAAATTCATAACATAGAATAACTGTATAAATTGCCTCAGTTCACTAGTAATTGCTTTACTTGATAGATATAATTTAGCATCAATCAACTGTTGCAGCATTTACATTTTATGTAATCCTTTTAGAGATAAATACATCCTTGATCAGGGTTAATGCAATACAATTACAAAATAAACATTTGATTAATGCATTTAAAATTCAAGGTGTTAAATAACTACCAGGTTCATTAATAAGGAATGTGTGTTTGATATAGGTCTTTCATTGTGGCAACTTAATATCATACAGAAGAACTAAGCTCATGCTGGATGTTTTTACTTAGTTCTTTGAAAAATTCAACCTATGGAATTAACGAATTAAAATCTGAAAGCAAATTACATAACTGAGTTGTCTTGTGGAATTTTTTAAAATTATTTGCAATTATGGCAAACTTCAATGTAAAAGAAACACAAACATTGATGACAATTTTCAAAAATCTGTTTGCATAAATCAGAAAAGACTGCAGTATTCATGAAAGTTAATGGAATGTCCTCTACTTGCTGACCTGAGAAGGCAACCAGACCACTATGAAATTAGTGAATGTTAAATTTCATTTTAGTAAACACAAACTGATGTACAATAATAGAGATATTAATGATGATTGTAACAAAAATGAAAACTTTGAGAATAAATGTACTGTTACAAGACTATGTACCTGTTAGGGGAAAATGAAAACAAAAAGCTTTCAAATGAAATTTGACAACTCAGCTGTTTGGCTAAAATCAAGTGAAATTTGATTATTTACACATGTAGACAATAAAGGCCAGTAATTGAATCTATAAATAAAAGATAAGTGACAACTAATCAAGTGATTATAGCTTTCATGAAAAATATTACTTTTATATAATACCGCATGCATTAACTTTAATACTTTTCTGTCATTCTGAACCCAACAATATTCTTTTTGAGGATCTGTTGTTGGCCTGCTTAACTCTTGATTTCCCTGCCAATTCCCATTTCCCAAATAATGCTTACATCCCTTCTATCTTAAACAGGCTTGAAAAAAAAATAAAAGTGCTTAAATAAATAATCAAGAAGTCATGTTAAAAGAATAATTAGCTTTATTTTTTTAAAAATAGTATAAAAAGAAAAACTCTTGGGAAATATTACTAAAAGTCTTTGTCTTTCCACTATGTGATCAGAGTGATTTTTTTAAAATTATCTGCATCTTGACATTAAGAACTTGCAACATTTAAGAGCTAATACATAAATTAATAAAAAAATAACTTGAATAAGAATATTCACAAAAAAGACAAATTTTTTATTGCAGAAACTGAACTGAGATTTTTTTTTTTGTCTTTTTGAGAGGGTCTCGCTGTGCAGTTCAGGCTGACCAGGCTGGTCTCAAACTCACAAGGATCCTCCTCCCTCAGCCTCCTGAGTGCTGGGATTACAGGAGTGTACCACCACTCCTGGCTTGAACTAATAATTTATTAGAGATTCTCTGGTACAAGTAAAAATGAAATTTTCTACAAGGCATTTAAAATAAAAGTATAAAAGAAAATTATAAAGACTTCTTAACTTTTGTTTTTATAACATTAAAAAGTTAATTTTGTATTTCCATTATTTACTCAACAATAGTCTATGTTTGAACAAATGTTGTGATATATTATTTAACTCTAATAATAGTTTAGGAATATTAAAGGATAGAAGAGTCAAAGAGTCAGCACCAATGATCTCACTGTGTTCTACCTCTTCTTTTTTAAACCTCATTTTCTTTTCACTTTTCTCTTCATGGCCAGTAATACTGAATATTATAAACCCCATTTCTAAGTGTTTTCTTCTTTTCAATTTCTTATTTCCTTAATAAATTTACATACTTATGTTATTTAATTCTATTTTTTTTGATGCCAGAAATAAAATTCATGACACTTGTCAGGCAAGTGCTGTGCCACTAAGCTATATCCCTAGCTTACACATGTATTTTAAAATACACAGATGACCATAAATTTTACTGCTAAACAATATTTTTTTCCACTGATAAATACATCTTCCTCACATTAAAAAAAAGTCTCACATGTAATTTAGTATATCTAATACCAATTTCAAACTTTTTGGATATATACTCAAGAAGTGAAATTGCTGAAACATATAGTAGCTCTATTTTTTATATTTTTGAGACAAGTTTGATGCTGTACTCTGTATTTACATTCCAACTATCTTACATTCCCACTTCCTGTGACCTAACAACTTAAAAGAGGAAAGATTTGTTTTGACTCCCAGTTTGCAGAGGTTTCAGTTCATAGTCAGCTAGCACCAAGGCAGAATAGCATGGTGGTCAGGCATTGGCCAAGGAAAGCTGCTTACTTCATGGCATCCAGGAACCAGTGAAAGTGAGAAGAGAAGAGCATGGAAAGGAGATAAATTACTCCAGGTCAGGCCCCCAGTGACTGTTATGGTTGATACATTGTGTCAACCTGAGCAGTTTAGAATTTTAACTGAGAGACTCAGCAGGGAGCCAGGGTTCTTACTTTGTAAATATCCTGTGCAAAGGAGGACAAGGAGATTTTGTGAGTACTACACACCCCTTGAAGGAGGGGTGGTGGTGGTCTGTGTACAATATAAAGGAGGAGAAGAGGCTTGTTTTCCATTCTTTTTGTTCTGGCTGCTGCCTTGAAGTGTTGCCCCAGTGCCATGCCACCTGCCTTGGAGCCAGCTGATTATGGACTGAAATCTTCAGAAACTGTGAGATAAACAAACCTTTTGTTTCCTAATTTTGGGCTTCAGGTGTTTGTCTCAGCAATGAGAGAAAAGTAACCAAGACAGAATTTGGTACCAGTGGAGTGGGATCCTTCTTGTGACTGTACGTGATCATGTGGTTCAAGAGCCTTTGGAAATGGCTTGTGGGAAGAGTTTGGAAATGTTTGGAGATGTCACCTGAATGCAAAGAGCTGAAACAGCTTAGGCTGTTCTGTAGGGGAGACTCTGGTCAGAACTCAGGAGACCAGAAGACTCATAGAAAGCCTGCCAGTAAAGACCAGGCTTGGGAGGTTTCTGCTGGGAGGAAGGACTGCATTGGTTGTTGGACTCCACACCTTGTGTGTTACTGCTTGGCAGAAAGTTTGTCTCCATTTTGCTCATGTCCAGAGACTTTGCTTGAGACTAAGATTAAGGACAGTGGACTAATCTGGCAGAAGAAATTTCAAGGCAGTCAAATGTTGAGGCAGTGGCATGGCTATTGTTAGGGGCTTTTAGCCAGATTTATGTTGTAAATCAAGAGCACAGAGCCCAGCAGGGTGATTTGAAATGTGAGTTTTGCCAGAAAAAAAGCTCCAGTAAAGCTGTGGACTCTAAAGATAGAGCTGAGATCTTGATTGCTGAGAAAGAACAGAAAAATAGAAAAGATGGCCTGTAGGCATTGCAAAAAGCAGCAAGTCTTGAGCCTTTGCAGCTTCCAAACTGCAAAAGTGAAAGACTTTGCTTTGAGGAGAAAGCCTCAGAGCACCATGTTCCAGAATGGCAGTGGAGGCCACAAGATGTTCCAGAATGGTGGCAGCATAGAGAATCTGTTCCTCACAATCAGCTTCCGAGTGCCCAGTGATCCAGGCACTTGACCTCTACAGCCAAGAGAGAGGAAAGCCTGGCTACTGTTTCAGCTAGCAGCAGAATTTGGCATCATCCATGTGGTGCTGGTTTTAGGTGTACACAGAATGCATGAGTTCTGAGGTTAAGGGAACTTCCACCCCGATTTCAGAGAGCCTAGGAGGCCAGGCAGTGCACTCCTGAGAGGGCAGTGTGTGAAGCTGTGAGTGTGAGGCCAAAGGTGCAG